>VCRD01002829.1:0-52383 GCA_006783055.1 Trinorchestia longiramus
CATGTCGCCTAGTTGGACACCAGGGTGGAATTAGCTCTAGGACATGTCGCCTAGTTGGACACCAGGGTGGAATTAGCTCTAGGACATGTCGCATGCTGTCGCTGAGATGGAACAGACACAGCTACGACACTTGGCAACAGAAGGGGAAACACAGTAGTGTCTTTCCCTGGGTGTAAAGTACGAGAAATCAAATTTCAATGGAATTGTGTTAAAAAGGAACAAAATAAGTGTAACTTTACATGAAGCTGGATTTGATGCATGGACTAAACAGTCGAGTGTTCATTTGTATGAACTCGAAACTTCGATTGGAATTGGTTAATTTACTTTTTTATGTTTTCAATGCCACATTGGAATGCGAGTATATGTACTCGTTGCTTAATGATTACTCAAATCTCGTAAATAAAGACTACTTATTCCTGAAAATTGTAGAAATTGTTAATCAGTCACCATAAAAACAATCGATACAATGATAAAATTCCGATGAAAGATTTCCACAAGCCTATAAACTTTCTTGCAGCGTTCTCAAGCGTACCTGCAAAATGAACCTTAGTGAACTGTAATTCCAGTGATCAACATCCTTCAAAATACAAAACTGGGTTGAAAAACTTGAAAAAAAAACTTGCATCTCGCCCAGAGACAAACTGCCTGCGGACTCCGATTAGACTATTCTCCCACCCCTTTCCCTTCGCTCCTCCATTCCCCTCTCCCTCCTCCCCTTCTCTCCCTTCCACTGGCCCTTCGCTTTTCGTAATCGGATTTACTGGCGCTCTCTCCCAGTGAGCACGATTTAAATTTAGGAGGTGACTAGACGCTCAAAAATGTAAAAGCTAGCCGGAACTCAGAATAACCCAATTAAAATTCAGCCACTCAAGCCACTCATCTCTATGGAAATGAACTTCTCAAAATTCTGGCAATTTTTGACAGCTGCATGAGCCACAGAAATGCGAACGTCAAAACTCTTCCTCAGTTTGGCGTCAATTTATGGAAATGTGAGCACAGATGTTTAATTGAATCCGTACAGTAACTTTAACGCGGCATTGATATTTTCAGCTCTATTGCAAGGCTGTGGAACTGTAGGGATGATGGATTCCGGATGCCTCATTCGTCTCCCAGCCTAAGCTCAAGCAAAATTAGGGTAAATTTTCTTACATTCATTTCAATTTTCGTGTCCTCAACAGTTCGTGCTGCAGTTGACGACATTCCAGAAGTACAGACACATCATCAGTGTGGCGTTAGGAGCCATAAAGCGTAGCGGGAAATCCCATAGCAAAAACATTGCAGAAAATCCAATACATAATAGTTCCATAATTTCACACATTTTTTACGAAATTATGCAACAGAGTCACTAAAAAAATCAAACCTGCATTGAAATAATGAGGTGAACTTAATTCATATTAGGTAACCTGATATTCATGATACGTCAAAAAACACTTGTTATTCAGTACTTCTGGAGCAGAATCTTACTCTAAAGCAGTGGTTCTGACTCTCTTTTCTGTCATTTTCCCCTGCACCCAGTTCAGCCATCCAGATTCCCTCCTTCACGTGTGCGAGAGAAGAGTAGTCAAAACACTCTGTGACTATTTACTAATTTATTTCTAAAATGTATAAATATATTGATAGAAATATAGTTACATAGTAAAGTGGATAGCGAGCGGTTAGTAACAATGACATGAGAAAATACGTCTGAGATTTTTTATTGTTAATAGGCAGCGTAATTATTTCCCCTAGTAGTTTCGAATTTCCCCCCAGAGGGAAATTTTCTCCAGTTTGAGACTCACTGCTCTAGAGAATGACTTCTACGCTTGACTTCATGGCTGGACGACCACAAATATCTCAACATTTCTTCAAGTGTTCGAGAGTTATGTAAAACTAGAGCTCTCGTTAAAATTCCATGGTTCAAATTTAACTAATTTGAAATTATTATAAGGACTAATGTATTAAGGATATACGACGAATTATTGTGTTGTAAATGAATAATTTTCATTAAAATATAAAGAAATTCCATTCTGTATCTTATCCACCGATAACATGACCTAGATAATGCCCGTGGAAATTACTTGGTTTAAAATTGATAAAATTAAGGATCTATGAAACAAAATACATATTTTAGCTTTACCGATTGTACTAACATAAACTGAATATTTTTCATGATTATATACAGAACTTCCAATTTGTACCGGTACAGAATACCATATTCTTTAATACGGTACGGTACAGTATACGGTACAGTATTCTTTAATGTACCGTATTCTTTAATACGATACGGGATGGAAGTTCTGTACATATTAATGAAAAATATTCAGATTATGATAGTACTACGGGTAAAACTAAAATATGTATTTTGTTTCATAGATCCTTAATTTTATCACCTTTAAACCAAGTAATTTCAACGGGTGCTGTCAGGGCCATGTTATCAGTAGATAAGATATAGAATGGAAGTTCCATATGTACAGGGTGGCGCATAAGTAACGCACCCTTTTAAAAAATTAATAATAAATAAACTATGAAAGGTATAACGATGGGACATGTAATTATGGATAATTATGTAATTATGGATACATGTCGTATCCATAATTACATGTCGTATCCTGTCTACAGATACCCAGTGTATATTGCGGTAATACTTTATTTATTATTAATTTTTTAAAAGGGTGCGTTACTTATGCGCCACCCTGTATTTATGAAAAGCGTTCTTTCATTTAAAACACAATAATTCGACATCAATCTTTAACATTAATTTCTATAATAATTTCAAATACCTCAAATTTAAATCGTGGAATTTCTACGGTAACTATCTAGTACATGTAGGCAAGTCGACCCACACGTCAAAATTTAAGTGTTTTTTACTGAATTATTTTATTTGATTTGATAGTGGACGCAGGCTTTGCGGAGTTTCCCCACTGAAGGAGTTTCTACACTGAAGGGTGTGTTTTTGGTATCCACAATACAATGCTTACAATACATGTATAGTCTACCGAATTTCCGCTTATCTAAGTCCTTAAGAGCGTGACAGAGAGATGGATGAAGCAAGCAACTCACGAACTGTATTGTTACACAGTAGAATTTTATGAAAATTATCGTTACTTTGGTAAAAGTTTCACTATATAATAATACACAGTTTGCTGCTTGCCTGTTTGGTCCGTCTCTGCAACGCTCTTAAGAATTTAGATAGAACAAGATAGGGTAGGGTACACATGTATTGTAAGCATTGTATTGTGGATATCGAAGGCACATCCTTCAATGTGGAAACTCTTTCTCAAAGCCTGCGTCCACTGGCAAATCGAACGAAAAAATTCAGTAGTAAACCAGTAAAAAATTTAACATGTGAGTCTACTAGTTTATACTGAATTACCACTCATGAAAAAGTCATACTACACTCTGTATTCTCAAAGGTGCATTCACCGTATTTTGCGGACGTGAGGTGCGGCGCTGCTGTGTTGCTGTGTTGCTGAAACACGTAGTCTGCATTTGCTCGTTTATTTTGGGAAACAAATTTATTTACTTGAATCTGAAAGAATTCTTCAGTACATTTAATTTCACAAAGCCTACAACGACCAAAACTCTTTTATTGTTCTCCAACAAATCTACATGCAGTACGATTACCGAAGTTTATTCAGCAGGGAAGAAATACTAGTGAAATCTAACTTACAATAAGTATATTGATCTGGGATGCTCAAAAATTGTTGAAAAACAGTCGTTAGTAAACTAAACTTTGGCAAGATTCTTTGAAAATAAGTCTTTGTTAAATTATAAAAAGATACTCAATGCAAAATAAGCACACAGGATTTTCATCAGTGTAGTTTACCATAGCAATGGCGCGGTGAACTGAAAATAAAAGACAAACTGATATTGTTAGAAGTAATGAAATCATTATCATTACACTGTGCTAGAAAACATCGGTCAGTCTTGACTGTGAATTAAAGTATAAGTGTTGCAATTGTAATGCAAAAGGAAAAAGAGAGATGAGCTTGATTGTCGCTTAGTGATGATAGCATTAATATGAACGCTGACGACGTTTTCTCTCAATTTTCCATTCAATGATTTTAACGACGATTAAGAGGAGGAAGGAGCATCAACAATTCGGAAAATCTATGGTGAATTGCATATGTATTGTGAAAACCAGAGAGATTTCTACCCACTGTTTTAATTAAAATGTTGAGTCTCTTCAGTATGACAAACTACCGGGATAAAGTGTACAAATATTTTGGTTGGCATGAAGAATTTTTTTGAAAGCAGGTTATATGAGGCAGATCCACCTCAATCACTCCGGAGAGCCAGTTAGTTAACACCTCTACTAAGCACAGGGGCCTTACTCGTAAGAGGACGATTTGGACGTTAGCCTTACCAACACGTGTGGTACTTTGTGACAGGAAGACGGGCTGTATTTTTGCAGGTACCTTAATGAAGAACTTTAGGACCAGCCCTCAGTTATGCAGCCAAGTAGATGGGCAACCAAGACAACTAGACAAGGCGAAGACTGCAATAATTGAAAAATGAGTACTTTTATTTCAGTTTTGAAGATGGAGAGTGCCTCTTACGCACAATAGGGCAGGATCTATTGAAGAGGCGGTGGAGTACGAAGCCTGATGAGCTCCAGCACTTGATGAAAGAAGGATTTGTCGAGTTACACGCCTGACCATTTTGTCTGCACTAGAGTTGATGGGTTAAAAAGGAAATTCTATGAAGAAATGATAGGCCTCATTAATACTCATACTGTTCGTAACCTTGTATTGTCCTGTTGTTAAAAACTTTCTCTATAATCAAAGTTTATTTTTATGTTCAGGTGTTAGGGGAAATGAGTAACGAATCTTCACTGAATGTTATTGCATTAGCACGACATTGCTACCTCAAAGACGCATGGCAGTTTTCAATCAAAGAACACCACTTCTCTGAACCTAACTCACGGATAAATTCCAAGCAGAACTGAAGCAGATGAGCAAAAGGGATAAACCAAAATTCAATAAATTTTTAAACTGAGTTACAAATATAAGTTTTACTATTGATTTAGAGTTTGTTACAAACAATTTTAATTTGAGCAGATATGATTTTTCTGTGAGACTTTTCTATGAACGAAGGTCAATATTCGATATTTCAGGTAACTCATAGCCTAAAGCCGTGCGCTACGCTCCTCATTCAGTCTGTTAACACGCTTCAGTGCTTGTGATAATTGAAAATCCAACACGTTTGCGGATTTCTTTTGTAAGTTATAGGTGTGAGCTGAGGTGGAAATCCACCAGGCAGAAACTTACCGAAGGGAAGAACCGCTGACTCATCGCTTGCTCTAAACGCTCACTGCTGAACGGTGCCACCGCTGTATAGGCTTTAAATTAGGGGAATTAGGAAAAGCTACATCATCAAGTTCCTTAAAGCAGGTCTCAAGAAGCATTTCTTGTTCATCGGTTTCGTCACAACGGATCCGGCGAAGATGAACCGAGATGGGCGGTTAGGCATGGAGAACTGAGCCTCGACCTTACAATCTGAGTCTAGAGTTCGCTGCTATGTTGAAATTAGCGTTGCTGCTAGACTGTCTTTACTTGCTTACAGTTCATGTGGCATTCTAGTGTAGATTTGAAAGACTCGTCCAAAGAGAACAACAGGAAAAAATCTTTATTAGTTTTAATTAGACCTAATTTAAAATACTATTTGAGTTAATGAGTTTTCTTATGCAGATTTTAACTAATTTAAAACTTAAACATGTTTTTCAAATACTTTCATCTTACTTGGACTAATTAAATTACCATTTCAATTGATGACCAAACATTTTTAACATGCTGTTAAAAGGTCCAAATGAATTTATGTTAAAACATAGTTAAACTAGTAGAAGTCAGATGGCCATATTTCCAAAATATTACCCTGTTTCATTTCTGTTAAGTTTATTTCATGACCACAGAGCGTTATCAATCAAAATAAAATGAACGCAAGTTCACTATTAAGTTTAGCCTCAATAAAAAATAAGATTATTTTTTTTACGTAGGTTTTAAGAAAGCGTATAAGTAGTTCTAAGGAAAATGCCAAGATGTAACCAGAAATATGAATAATTTCACTGAGTTAAATCAGTCTAGATTTCTTAAACAACACCGTAAAATAGAAAGCTCTTCAGACACCTTTTCTCTGAGTGATCATCTATTCATTTTTGCTGACAAAGTACAGATTTTCTATGATATTTTCGTTCTATTCCTAGAGTGTCGATGGCGCATATAATATGTACATAAACAGTACATTACTTGCAGAAAAAGACGCTTTTCAGTTTTTAGTTTAGCTAATAATTATTTAAGGACTAGTAGGCCCACACGTAAAAATTCCAGTGTTTTTACTGAATGTTTTCGTTTGATTTACCAGTGGACACGGGCTTTGCGAAGGAGTTTCCACATTGAAAGATGTGCTTTTGGTATCTACAATACAGTGCTTACAACACATGTATGCATACCCTACCGAGTTTGCTCCTATCTAAATCCTTAAGAGCGACTAAGCAAACAAACAAGCAACAAACTGTGTATATTATCATATAGTAGAGTCTCACTACGTGAGACTCTACAAGGAGAAGCTTTAGAGCAGCTGAGCAGCTTTGACCACCTGAACTAGTCATGCTGACAGACGGTAGCTAAGATACACAGATACGAACAAAAACTGCACAGCTAAGTTACTCTGCTCCTTCATCAATTGCTTGGTCCGTATTTTGTTTTTTAAATTATGTGCTCTAAAAAAATTAACTCTAACTTGTCATAACTTATCTTACATCAAAAATGCTTCCCCTATATTACAATATTCAATGAAAGTTCTAAATTCATTCCATATATCAGATTAGAGTCACTTTAAAATGAAGGGAATCCAATTTTGTTCTCTCAATATAATTATGAAACTAAAAAAAGTTGGGCAGCGCTGTTAAGTTTCCTGAATTTACCTATATATCGATGAAGAATTTTTTCATCAGAAAATTCTCACAGGTATAGTATGACCCATTTTTTCCGATGTGTTTCGACATTTGACGCCTTTCTACAATAATTAACGTCAACCAGTTTTTTACGCAACTAATGATGGGGTGTGAGTTGTAATGTGACAAACAGTGTCATGAAAAAGGGTATTCTCTGGCGCTAAGATCGAGGCAATACTTGTTCTTATGAAAGCCGAGGAGAATAAATATCGCACGCTATACTGCGTTCTGTGCTAATTATATCCCTCATGTTTACCACAAGAGTTGCAGCACTGAGGCAAAAACCATCGCTCCTGCCTTCAGTTCGAGCACTTTTATTGCAACTGGTAACCAAGGAGAGGTGCAAAACAAGGCCAATATTGTTTCCGTTGCTTTTGTACAGGGAAGTAAGCAGCGTGCCGTGTCTTCTGGTACTGCGAGACGTACAGAAACAAAGCTGGGCGAGAAGATATACACTGTACAAACATACAAGGCAGAAATTTACTGCGTGTCGGACAAACATAGTGTTGTTTATAAGGTCAGAATCAGTCACCTTGAAGATAATCTAAAAATGATAAAAAGTATATTATTCTTGGGTAAAAGTCTCACGAATGATATAGAGAGATGTTCTTAGGAATAACATGTATTTTATTTTATCTCTTCACATAATAAAATCATGTATATTTTGTGTCCCACCTAACTGCAGACTTAGATAGGGGAATTAAATGGAAACGAGGTTTTACTAATTAACTAAAATAAATGTTTTTGTTAGGTGAAGTATTGACTTCTCAATGAAACGGGTATACACGGTGTTACAGAATTAAGGCAACAAACTTTTTGGTAGGTTTATGAAAACTCAAATGCATGATTTTGATTATAAAGGTTGAAACTGAAAGGTGAATAATGAGCAAACGATATAGTGTTGCATTTATTCGATGTAACCACCCTTTTTACGAACTGCAGTTTCAAGTCTATTTATAAATGCATCGCAAGCGGCACGTATCTGTTCATGTGGAATTGCTTCCTATTCCCTTTGCAGTTTTGCTTTAAGGGACTCGAAAGAAATCTGAGGGATAGGTAAGATCCTTGTCTTTAAAATAGACTAAGTAAAAAAGTCCCAGGGATTGAGGTCGGGGCTCCTTGCTGGCCATACATCTTTGTTTATGAAAGATGGAATGTTGCTCTGAATCCAGGTTAGGGTTACGTTGGAGCCAAGTGATGGTGCTGAATCCTGTTGGACACTCCATAGTGATTCTGAAAATGAACTCTAGCTCATGGTAGTAAATTTGATTCCAAAATAAGATAAATATACCGTTCTGAGCTCAATTTGACCCTACAAGGCACAAAAACGAGCGGAGATCTTCCTGTGGTGGTCACAGCTGCCTAAACCACGACAGACTGAGCATTTTGACGTCTCGTAACAATCTTACCCTTGATTGAACTTGAGGAACTTCAAACTCGGTCGTTCTGATAGTTCACAACTTGCTGAAGGCCAAATTTTTTCTCATCTTTGAACACCAAGTTTGGGAGCATGCCTTCAGTTATCTCATTAAGGATGTGACGACTTTTTTCAGCCCTCATTCTCTCATGATGCTCAGTAAGTTAATGACGTTCCATCACTTTGTAAGGTTTCTTCCCCAGATCTTCTTTCAACACTCAATACATTGAAGCTTTGCTAACACCGGCTTCTGCAGCCAGTTTTTGACGGGATCGACGTGGGTTTCGACGCAACTTCTCCCGCATATTTTTAATAAGTTTTTTGTCCGAATACTTCGTTTCCGTGTTCGTCTTGATTTATCAAAGGTTGTACCAGTCTCCTTATACTTTTTATCAATTTTCCAAACAGTTGAACGGTTCATTTTGAATTTTTTAGCAATCGATACGAAACTCTCACCTTCTTTGTGAAGTTTGATAACGATATTTCGATTCACAGCCATTATATAAAGTATGAATTTAAAATTCAAACATTTGAAATAGAAAAATCATTTTACTACCATCAAAATAATATAAGACTTCAATGATCGAACATTGATTTTAAAAGATTTATTCAATATGCAAAACTAGTAACCTTAATTCTGAAACACTCTGTACATATATTGTGAACATTGTATTACCGATACCACAGGACAGGATTACTATAAGACACCCCATTTTTTCCGTTATTACCGTTCTTCCCCTTCAATGAACAAACTCCTTTGCAAAGCCAGCGTCTAATGGCAAATCAAACGAAACAATTCGGTAAACAATACGTGAATTGCTTCACGTGTGGGCATACTCGTAAGAAATGTTAGCGGGTTGTTTGAAGGAATTTGCATTTTAGAATTCACGTGAATTTAAAATTTTCAGCAATGTCTGCATTTCTCACTCATACCAGTATTTTATTATTTTTCTCACTACCCCTCACTATTCACAATCCGTGACCACCCACCGTCCCTCACTACCCACCCTAACCAGCAGAAGAGATCGACACAAGAACCGCGTTCTTGGCGGAGGATTCAGAAAAAAATCTTTTGAAATTCTCCCGCCTTAAATTACGAAAAAATAGACCTAGTGCAGCATCAATATCGATTTTTTATTTCAAACTTTGCTGCATATAAAAAGTTTTTTTCGGTGTAAGATTTATTGATTTTCGTTGTGAGGCTACTAGAGCCAGGTACTTATGAATAATTAGGACTCAGGGGAAGTTCTGGAAGACATTCTCTGCTATGCTCCATAATTCGACTCGAGTGATATCGGATATAGAACACAAAACTACAGGCGGGGAATCCAAGAAATTTGTGTGCAGTACACACAAAAAATGTTGAAAGAGATAAACAAAATTGTTCGTTATACCTGAATGAAAGCAGAAAACCTTTAAAATCGTCTAACTTAATAGAGCTTTTTATATTTTATTTATGCCGATAAAATTTGCATCTTTCCCTAAGAAAGTCATGTGTTTGAGTGAGTGCAAGGCACATGAAGGGCTGTTCTTCTCCTGCCTCTGGTTTGTATAATTTCTTCCTTTGCTGCTGACTGCTCACGCATAAAATTTGAATGGACTTGATTCGAAATATCTTTCACTACAACAGCATATTCATTAGTCAATTGCAACTTACAGGAATAGAAGGATTTTGCAAAAAACGCAACAGATGTACATGCTAGTAACGATTAAATAAATTTTATTCCGATGTATCACGCAGAAGAGTTCCACAAAGTGCAGTATAAATTCCCAGTATACGGAATAAGTGCTTCAATTCTTAATTCTAACATGTCAAGACTAATGATGATGTTCCCAGCTACTTTTCCCTTCCTCTACACTGGAACATGAAGAAGAGGCTCGTAGAAGCGCTTCATGAACTTGATGAAGGTCACTACTAGTGTCCAGTATTGCAGCAGTCAGGACGTGTATCTCGTCAACCAATGACCAGGCAGAAGCCTGCCTAGGTGGCTACGGGGTTTGAACGCGTATCTCCCGCATTGCAAGCAGTGATGCTTACCAGTAGATCACCGCGGTGGTATCTAAAAACCACTGGCATGCTGCGCTGCTCCTATAATGTGCTCACTAGCCAGTTTGAGCTGTTGCTCGTAAAAGCAAAATTTTTCTCAGGAGAAGGTCTAGTTTCTAACCAACGAATATTTACATAAATGTTAATCTCTGTGCTGTGTGCACGGAATGCTGGGAACAATACATCTTTGACGCTGAGTTTGCGTAAATTGTCATGTGCCTTGCAAATTTCTCCAAAATAAATCAAAATTAGAAAAAAGTGTCTGCTGATTCAAAACTAAGTAGACTGGGCATGCAAGTTCACCACAACACGAACAGCACCCCCTACGTGACTTTGATGTTAGAAACTTCGTCTACTGGTTTTGTTAGCTTATGTCAAAATCGAACGGGTCATATTTAGGGAACAATCTAAATCATAGAAAGTTTAAGTTAGCAGTTCTCCTTGGCAATTGGTAAAGAAATAGCAAAATCCTTATTAAATCTGCTTCTGCGGCAATAAACTACATGATCATGCGGAGCTGAGGACGCATGATTTGTGGAAGTGCGTTTTAAGGTGATCTCCAAATGAGAACGTGAGTTTTAAGGTGATTTTCGAATGAGAACGTGAGTTTTAAAGTGATCTTCAGATGAGGATGTTAGTTTGAAGGTGATATTCAGATGAGAACGTGAGTTCAAGGTGATCTTCAGATGAGAACGTGAGTATTAAGATGATATTCAGATGAAGACGTGAGTTTTAAGGTGATCTTCAGATCAGAATGTGAGTTTTAAGGTGATCTTCAGATCAGGATGTGAGTTTCAAAGTGATTTTCAGATGAGGACCTGAGTTTATGGTGATCTTCAAATGAGGATGTGAGTTTTAAGGTGTTTTCTAGATGAGAACGTAAGTTTTAAGTTGATTTTCAGATGAGAACGTAAGTTTAAAAGTGATTTCTAAATGGGAACGGGAGTTTTAAAGTGATCTTCAGGTGAAAGCATGATTTTTAAAGTGATCTTCAGATGATGATGTGAGTGCAACGGAGATGAACTTGCCAATATTTTACACAACAGTTACCAAGATTTTATGTAACTCTTACGTCTTTGTTTCGTTGTTCCAAATTTCCTAGTCAAACTTTACCGTTTGATTGACACATGTAATTTAAAAGCAAAAAATAACTTCGAATCACAGTACATGAAACTTCAGCGTTTGAACAAAACGATGCTCTCTGTCACCTGAGCGATGACCTGAACTACCTGAAAACAGAACATAAATGGGTTCTCTGAGTCTCCAGAATTTTGCCCATCCGATTCTAGTGACTAATGCTCAAATCGTTTCATGGTTTCTGATTCCACAACTCCATTGCCATGACTGAGGGATTGCATCATCGCAAAAAGAAAGATCCTTCGAAATTTTGGCTGGGAAGTCACAGAATTTTGTACTGAAAGTTTCTAACTTCAAAAAATGATATTAACTCCACCTAAAGTCGTGTTTGGATACAGCTTTACATAAATCTCCTCATGGGCACGGAGGGAACGGAAGGGAGGTTCAGTGCGTGACCAAAGAGCTTTGCTGGAAGCCTCTTCATCAATTTGTGTCTGGCAATCGATGGCAGGAGGGTGTGGGTTGCCTTGGTTAAGTACTGGCTTTTGGTCGTGGAACACATGAGATAAATAATTGCTTCATTCGGTTTGTGTTCATTCGTTATGTGACTATTCTTCCTAACGGCAGGATTATGTTCCAAGAAATGTCATTTTTCAAGCGTGCTGATGTATGTAGTAATATTATTTCCTTCACAAGGGTTTTCAATCAATCAGATAATCACACTAAGAATTAAATAATTTGAGCAGGCTGGACGCGTTATCTAAAGTTCTTTTATCAAGAACCTGTCTACAGGAGAGATAGAATTGAGAATCCACTTTTTATGTTAGTGACATGTTCCTCTAACATAAGGACATAGAGAAGGCTCTTGACGTAGAGCATAGAGGAATGGTTTATTTTTACCTAGAGAACACATTTACGCTGGGAAACGAAACTATTTTCCCAGAGATTCTTAGCCTTCTCTGTCATTGTAAGCGGAACCATCATTAACTTTTCTCAATTCTGCTGATTAATCAATTGCTAAAGGAGTGTTAACTACTGGGTGTTAAATAATTATCGTTAAATTAGAAAGTAAAATCAATTATTTACACTAACAATGTATTTATTTGTAATCTTTGTGTATTAACGAAATCATATGCTCTCAAGGCACAATACTATTATGATTACGAAAGATTTAGACAAAAGAAAAGCTATTCCAGATTTGCATAAGACTGGAAAACTACAAACTTTCATGACCTCATAACTGTTAATTTCTACCAGAGAAAGGCTAAAAATAAACCGAAAGAGATCCTTCAAAAACATGGTAAAAGAAGAGAGTACATCTGTCGGAACTATGACCTTAATTCTCCATAAAAACTTAAAAACCTCGCCTTACAAGCATCAAAAGAGACACATAATATTTGGAAACTTTAGACAAATGTCTTGCAAGAGCTGAAATGTTTCTCTCCTATATCAGAGAAGGCACGCTACCGACACTCGTGTTCAGTGATGAAAAGAAATTTGATGCCCAACACAAATCTAATTTACAAACTGACCGATTTTACTCGTAGACTGGTGAGATTGACACCAGGGTATTCACTTGAAGACCAGGAGAGGTGCTAGTGATGTTTTGCACTGCGATCACAGGAACCGGAACAAGTCGAATGAATTTTGTGGAAGAAGGGGTTGAATTCATTAGGAAAATAACCTCAACGGCCTTTTTGCGAAGTCATCGTTGACTAGAATTTAAAATTAATTCAAAAATTTCCAATGGTGATTTCAGCAAGACTCGGTTACCTCACATGGAACTAATTAAACACAAGAACTGTCGGCGTCTAATGTTCTTCACTTCATTTCAAAAGAGATATGGCCTCCTTCATTGCCAGACCTGGATCCTCTCGATTGCAGCATCTGTTCTACACTGGAAAGTAAGATTTCGTAGACTTGGTACCATAGTTTGGGTTCTAAGTCAAACTCATAAAACTGGGATAAAATCCTTTAAAAAGTCATTCGTAATTATGCATGTCATTCTCTACTTGATTTCAGTTGTTATCGACGCAGATGAAGGGTAATTTAAATAAAATGTGTTGATTTTTAACTATTACATATTCAAGTAGTACTCTCGTTTTTGTTGCATTTGTATACAATTATGTGTAATAAACATGGACGCTAAAAGTTGTAACGTCAATTATTGAACACCCTGTTCATGGTATAATATTTAAAACAGCATATTTAGATGAAGACTCTCATGATATCAAATATTTATTTCTCATACGTGCATGTTTATGGTAAAATTTGGATTGAACGATTCGTAAACTTTTATGTACTCGAACCAATAGATAAGAAACCCTAACATTCACGCCTGAAATTCAAAGAAATGCCAAACTTTTAGCTTACTCCCGTCAGAATTGTATCGTAAACAGCATTGAAAGCATTGCAGAGGCAAATCAAAACTGGCCACATGAGAAAGCAATTTACTACATCTGCCGTCAGTTCGCCTTGTGAGGCCATGCAAGTTGTGCCTCCTCGTTCCCCTGCCAGTTGAGGAGCTTCCCTATCCCGCGTCTGGAAGGCGTCACAACAACACGACGCTGCCTAAGGCCTCTTCATATTTTTTGACAGAGCTGTCAAGAGCCTTGCGTAAATAAAAATATTATTCCTATTTTCTCTAACAAAAAGCTCGCCATAACTTTGGCTAACCGGATGGCATTGAAGTGCTTGTGAAAACACGGAGAAGTCACGAACTGCATTTATATTTTCCCGGGAAGGTTTTACAACAGCCGGATACTCTTACTCACAACACGCGGTGACAAAATTTGCGTACTGTGCATACTGAGCATGTTGTGCGTACTGTGCATACTGAGTATGTTGTGCTTACTGTGCATGCTGTGTACACTGTGAATACTGAGCTTACACTGAATACCCGTTCTTCACAACAGGTTAATTTTTCATGTGAATAAGAAGTGCGGTTATTGTTAAATGTTTTTGAACACAAAACAAAAAAAAGAATACATCACAAACTGTGAATGCAAAACAAGATATACAAGGAGGCACATAAGTAAAATCCGTTTTTAGGAAATTCGTAACAAAACCACTATGAGAGGTAAAGGAATTGGGATAATTATGAAGTATAGCGAAGTTTTGAAATTTATTGGACTGTTATATTCATTCTACTGATTACTCTTACATACTACTCTAATAAATTGTAATATTTTATCCTAAAATAGTGCCCTACACAAAAAACAGCAAATAAAAACTGTGGAACTCTAGTTTAGATATAATAGATCAATTATTACTGGACAGATGAATTAGATGAACATTTTTAATAATGGAAAGTCTTGATAAAAAGTGCATAAAAGCAATGCCTTTTCAATTCCAGGAAACATTCAACAACCGACAAACAAAGCTGCGGCATACCACGAACCGTTCGAATTGACGATTATTACATGAGGATAGTGTACGATCATTATACATGTATGATGGTGGAGTACGATCATTATACATGTATGATGGTGGAGTACAATCATTATACTTGTATGATGGTGGAGTACGATCATTATACCTATACGACGGTGGAACACGTTCTGGCACTCGGACACCCACCTACACGCACAACGGCGCTGTCGTGCGTTAGTGACTAATGGTGCTCGCCCTCGTGCGTCTTCCTGCCTTTGAAGCGACGCTTGTTCACAAAACACGGCAGCAAAATAATGCAAGTCTTCGTTACGAGCTGAGTTTAGTTTGCATAATCTGGGGCTCGAGAGTGAACGCAGGCACGTACGATAAGGGTGAATAATTGACTGCAAGCCCCGAGTCACGTAAACTTGTCGTGTGCATGAGTCCCTGGCAACATTGTACCAAGGGTGTGTGTTTGTTAGAACTTCAATAGCAGATACTCGATGTGATCTGTTGTATCGCTGCTATGGGGAATATTTGGCTGAAATATCGAAGTAAATGTTAGATTATAGAATCTTCATGTTCCAGCTCGTGTTGTAAATAATGCTGATCAATGTTTTTGAAATCAAAAAAATATAATAATATAATAATAATAATAATAATAATAATAATAATAATAATAATAATAATGAAAATAGAAGTTAATATGTTTGATCTCTTAATGTTAACTCTTCAGAAATGTGGAGTATGAATTCCAACTAAGACAGCAGACATTCTCACTGCGTCTTTAAAATTTCACACTGGAGAATCGGCTTCATCAAAACACCTGAACAATACAACAGGCGTAATTGAATTAGTACTAAAATTCTAATTCCGATCAAACTTTACTAACAAATGAATGGTTACTTACCGGTGAATGTTTGCCCCCCCCTGAATGTTTGTTAATAAGGAGAGTTTAGTCGCTGGTCAGTGTTTGTCAGATGAAGTCAATTATACAAAACTTGCCAGTTCCCGTGGAAATTCTAGAATTTAGTTTTGAATAATTTGAGCCACTAATTTGTTCTTGAGTAAATCTTTCTCTCGCTCTTCTTTTTCGCTCTCGATTCAGTCTTTTTTTCGTTTGAGTGGAGTTTCCATGCTTAAGCTTATTTCAAAGGTAATTTTTTCTTGTGACAATAATAAACACTTAGAATACAGCATTTTTGAGCCACAATCGAAATAGTTATAGCCATTTGTGTCATATCCTAGATACAGAAATTCAGCATTACTGAAAGCAACTGCGAGCTTGCGTATGTATATTGTAATTTGCAATACCCCGCCAAACTCGGTATCCACGATACGGACTCGAGTATATAAGGCTCTGGATCTCTCTACTTTTTTGAAAGTGACTTATTATAGTGCACTTGTACTGAGAAAATGAGTGTATTAATTTACCAGTGAACTTAAACCAAGACCGCCAGTGCTAATTTCTTCCTATCCATTCTTAAGAGCGTGACACGAAGCATATAAATAAATATATAAATAAATATATAAACACACGACGGTCGTTCTTAGTATTAGATTAAATTAGATTAGATTCAGATAGTACTAGTGCAATGCCAGTTAATAATTTGTTCCCAAACGAATCAGTTTTGGGCTTGGGAAGAGAATCAGTTTTCTATCGGACGAACAACTTCTTTCTTGCTGTCGAAGTCTTGCTGCTCTCTTACACGTTTCTATCCATGATGGCTTTTTTTTGCCGGAATTTTATTCTGAAATATCTTCTATTATCTCTTTAAAGCTTTTCAAGAAAATCACAATCCCGAAAGCAATAACTCAATTTTCAAAATCTTTGGCCTTATACTAAGCAGTAGCCAGAATACTGGTCAAACTAATTTAAAATAATTCTTTTCGCATTATCAATTAAAAATATCAAAGCATCATGATGAATTTCAACAGAAAAAGGTTCAAAGAAAATTTCTATTTGTAAAAATAACCCGATTGTGTATTCCAGATACCATAATGCAGGTGAAAGGGTATTGAATTGCCACAGAAAAATAATGTAATAGAATGATTTCTTGTATTTCTTAAGCTTTATTCTTGTTGCTATCAAAGCTATCGATTAGAAGAGTGTGACACACGGACAGACGGACGGACGTGGCTCTTATTATAGTATAAATTAGCATTAGATAGTCTGGTGTACCTGTGCTATCAAAATGATGGCAAATACTGTTGGAAAGATATCAAATAAAATTACATATAAGAACGCAATACAATATATTTTGTTTTATATATATTTACAAAGGACAAACGTTTTAATTGAGTATTTCTTTAATGACAACATTCCTGGTGAAAAACAAATCATCTACAGTATAACTCCAAAAACTGAGAAACTCGAAACTGAGAAAACTCACAATGTTAAGAGACACGAAACTGAGAGAAGTCATGTAACTGGGAGGGCTACCACTGCCATCTGTTGGAATGTGTGTTAAGTTGACGTTGCCTGCTTAGGTCTTTAATATAGGATTCATATCCTTTATTATTCACAAGTCTGTTTTTTGTTAACTTTCGGCATTTAATTTACTTGTTCGCTCATTTTTTATATTTGTGTTTAAAATAATTAGTATGTACGTTACGATTACATATTTACAAACAGTTGTAGTTTACTTTTAATCCGAAGTTTGGCGAAAATTTGTTCTAAATTACAAAGAAAACTACATTATCGGCTAAACTGATGCAATTATTTGCATCAGTTTAGCAAATAAGTTTCAGATCTCAGCTTCATGGTAAACCTTTTCTCTCAGTTGTAGGAGTTTGACAGTACCAAATTTCCTTGAACATCGGTTTCTTTAATTGCTGTACCCGTGCACCGAAATCGGTATCCACGATACGGACTCGGGTATATAAGGCTTTGGATCTCTCTGATTATTTTGGAAAGTGACACAAAACATACAAATAAATATATAAACACACAACGGTCATTCTTAGTATTAGATACTAAGAATGACTGTCATGTGTTTATATATTTATTTATATATCTATTTATTTATATGGTCCGTGTCACGCTCTTAAGAATAGATAGGAAGAAATTAGCACTGGCGGTCTTGGTTTTAGTTCACTGGTAAATTAATACACTCATTTTCGCTGTACAAGTGCACTATAATAAGTCACTTTCAAAAAAATTAGAGAGATCCAGAGTCTTACATACTCGAGTCTGTATCATTGATGCCGAGTTCGGTGGGGTATTGCATATTACAATATACATACACAAGCTCGCAGTTGCTTTCAGTAATGCTGAATTTTTGTATCTAGGATATGACACGAATGGCTATAACTACTTCCATTGTGGCTCAAAAATACTGTATCCAAAGTGTTTATTATGCAATAAATTTGTCCTCATTTTTGATGGTAAGGGTACACTAGTGTGTAGATATTAGTTGGCTTATAAACTTGATAACTTCTGGGTAAATAAAACAATTAGAAAATTAGTTTCTACTCATTTCCCGAAACACATTGAAGTAAATCATTTTCCAATTGAGGTTGATGAAGTATGGATTTCATGATAAATCTATTGTAGAAAACCACAGCACGACCGACAAAATTTGCTCCAACATAGTTCATGTAAATATTTATCAGATGACTAAGCATTAAAATTTAAAAACTTACTGGCAAAAAACGTGATGTTGTGTTTTAACGATCCTGATCCGTACACAATTCTCAGCGCAGCTTTTCATCAATACTGCTTTAATTCAACTCAAAATTAACTTTAATGAATGCGATATTTTTGAAAAATACGAATGATGTTCCTAACAGCATTTTTTTTATTTTACTATCAGTAAGCTGTGTGCTATTAAAACTATTTAATACTGTCCAACGAAATATTTACACGTAAATTGGAGTCTGGACCAGGCTGACTTAAAAAACGAAGAGGAATTTTTAGAAGTGCAGTCACCAGAGAGTACAGAAGTACAGTCGCAGGAAATCATTTCTGAAATGGTTATCCACTGCATGAGTTGAATGCCACTGTTTATTTATTTCGTAATAAACAATAAAGATAACATCCCTTGCCAAGGAGTCAACCATGACATTGCATGCCAATGAGACATTATGAGCTACATCTCATTAAGTCATCGTCACTCCCAACTAAAATTCCCTTGAGAACCAATTATGTTCACCATATGGGTCTTCCTAACCACTGATAGATGTTTCTGTTTCGATTCACTGTTTATCTTTTAGAGCCGGACGGCTCTTCTAATTGCAATGCCTGCGTCATGATTGAATTTGAACACTATTTGCATGCTTGACGAGGCTGCAACTTCCTACATGCGAGAAATCGGTTTTCATTTATATTTCAATGTTCTTAACGCAAAAATATGTCATGAAAGTTTCGCTTCTGTTCATTTCATGCCTTGGTACGCCTGGTATGAAGAATTGTTAGTCTCAATAGGTAATGTAATGAAGTGAGCGTAACTGAAAGTTAAATCTTATATAAAATTAAAAGCAAATGATCTGAAACATCAAATGGTTTGAAGCATCAAATCACTTTAAGCATCAAAAAATTTGAAGCTTCATTTTTTCCAATATTCTTTAGAATCAAAATAACTACTTTTGCTTAGTACGATAAAATTCGCTCGTATATTTTCTATTTGTTATTATCGAGTATAAAACCTTGAAAATAGCATGATCTAGAGTCGAGTACGGCATGATCTACTAATTTATGCAATTTTCCTATCATAGCAGAGGACTAGACGTACTGCATAACGTATTTGATCATAATTTATTGGAATAAAAAGCTTTAAATACGTTTATATATGCCTGTAACTTTAGCGTTTATTTTTTATTTATTATTATTAAAATTACGATGTCTAATTAATGTTACTGCAATAATTCAACAGAGAAATATATTTCTGTCGTAGGAGATTATAGTCTGTCAGTTAGAAAACAATCGTGAAATAATTCCCTGCGTTGGAAGCGTTGGTGTGCCGCCATGCAAGTGTCGTTCGTTGAGTCTTATTACATCAGTCCAACTTTGACGTTGCATTCTGGGTTGTATTTTGTGCATCTGCAAACTATGTACTTCCTCGACGTCAACGACTTCGAGCCCACCTTACAATGTAGAGTATAAAAAATAATTTCAATAATAGAGAGTAGTCTTTGTAATATGTGAGTGATGCTCGAAATTAACCATCAGTGAAATGAGAACAAATTTAGCCTCATAGATTTTATTTTATTTATTGTTGTAACTATTAACGTTTTACTTTAAAGTTTTATAACCTTATCTTGCATTAGACGTCTAAAGCCACTTTCATGAAGTCCCAGTACTAATTACTTTCTAAATATAACATAAGCTTAGTTTCAGCAGGGGATATAAGGCTTCACAAACAGAATGAACACTGCCCGCCGATGTGTAGAGAGGCTCTGTGCGTGCTCAAAAGAGTCTTTTGATGGATGCTTCCTCCAGCCCGCCCCCATTAATCTCCGTGGCTTGAGTAATTGATGACGAGCACGAGCGCCGTCGGCCACCGTCCTGCCCAGCTCTCCAAATAATAATGAAAACGACCAGTGTCACCAGCCTGTGTTCGGACGCTGACCCTGCCCAATATCGCTCTGTTGTCGAACCATCTATGATTTCTGTCGGTTATCCTATATTTTGTTCAAGTTCTCGGAGATGTGTGAAAATAAACTTTATATCTGATTTCAAGTTATATTGAAGAGAGAGGCAGGTATGCGTCAGCAAATGCTGGCGTGACACAGTGTATCGTCAATTGCTCATGTTCGACAATTAACCTAGAAACAGCCCTGGAGGGGAATTCTACAAATTGCTATGAATGAACAATATTGTATAATATACTTTAACTTTTCACAGACTGTCAATGTTACATATAATAATGCATAACAAGTTATTTCCTACTCATCAGTTAATTATGGTAGGAGTCACGGATTTCTGTCATGTAAACCAGGCACGTGAGCGTGAAGTAGTAATAAGCTTTCCTTTATTTGTAAGTATACGTCCCAGCAAACTGTTTACTGTTCTTAATAAAGGAAGCTGCGAACATGGATCGACACACTAGAGCGCAGGATAATTTTTTCACAACAAACCACTAGTGAATTAAACGTGGAATGCATGCTAAGAATCATGAATAGTTCATGCAACGACAATGTTTTTGCTAAAACTTTCATGCAGATCATCAGGCAATGTAAAATGAACACCAACTGAACTGAACAGTGGAATGATATGTCAACATAGTAATTACTGAACTGAACTGTTGAAAGAAATATAGACATACTAATTACTAAACTGAACTGCAGGATAAATTTTAAAATACCAATTACTAAAATGAACTGTGAGATGATATGTTAATCACTAAGCTGAACTGTAGGATGATATGTCAACATAGTAATTACTGAACTGAACTGTAGGATGAAATATAGACTAGAATAGAATAATTTACATCTCATTGAAGTTCCCTGTAAATAAACTTTACCGCATTTATCTTCCCTCAGTTAGAAGATGATGAAGCTAACAATACAAAAATAATTAAATGAAGCATTATTAGTTAAGTCAACTGCCTTGGTAACTGGCAAAGGCAGGCACGCTGTTCAGTGAGACCTCAAGCTCACAACTGTGAAATAATGACGTTTATTTTTTTGCTCCCGCAGCGGTCAAATTAATTCAAATATCTTTTTTCTTTTGAGTTCTATGCTTTAGCATTAGATTTCTTAATGCAAGTGGGCGTTGCTTGTTTTCCAAATGTATATATATGTGTTTTTAAAATTTTTCATATCACTGCTTGCTACAAGTTAAACAATATGAATACTTCCTTAGAATACTTAATACTCCATGTGTTAGTTAACACATGGAGTTATATTTCGAGCTTTTGTTCCCAATTTATGATAAATGACGGGTACCAGAAAGTCCTGTCCTCTTTTCTTTCCTTCTCTTTGCTTTAACTTTTAGTTACTGAAGCAAGGAAAAACTGTGACTGTACACTTTTACTGTCATCAGCTCGAACGTTTAAATGCATTATCGCGTAAAAAAATGTTCTAATCTAGTGAATAGGAAAGGAGTTATTTTACATGATAACGCTAGAATCCATTCTGCCAAACAAACTCAAGAAAAAATAAAATCCTTAGGTTGGGAAGTGCTTCTTCACCCACCATACTCGCCAGACCTTGCTTGCTCCATCAGATTTTTACTCATTTCGTTCTTTAGAGCATTTCATCAGAGGAAAAAGATTCACCAATGTTCACGAGGTTGAAGCAGAGTTTAATTCCTTTATTTCTCCTAAATATGTTAATATTTTTGAAGGGGGTATTAAAAAGCTCCCAAGTAGATGGACAAAGGTTATATCTAATGGTGGGGACTATTTTGTTGAGCAATAAAGATTTTCAGCAATATGTCTTCCAATTATTATTCCTAACAAAAAGCAGAACAGAACTTTCCGGTACCCTAATACTTAGAATATAAAAACCAATCACTATTTGTCTACGTTTTTTTCTGCTGGAAGTGCATCCTCTAAACATAATGCTCAATAATTTATTAGTTTTCACAATTGATTGAAGTGAGGACAGTTTTTTCATACCAAAAAGCTCAATTTCCTCCGAGTGTTAGTAGTCATCAATAAGTGATTATCCTGGAGCTGCACATACACCTGCAGAGATTTGAAACTTTCAGCTGCTGAGCTGCAGTTTTACGCTTGTGTTGTAATGGCTGGGCAAGATGGCAGTGGCCATTAGCAAATTTGCTGCCTAATTACGCGCATCTGCGGCGACTTAGCACGCGAGTCCCACTTAATTGAAGCCATCAAGATACATCAAGCAGCGACCATCAAGCAACACAAGCCAGCTACCATTAAAAGACAGCAAAAGACAGCGGCCATCAAGCAACATTAAGCAACGACCATCAAGCAGCTGCCATCAAGCAACACAAACCAGTGGTCATCAAATAACACTAGTTAACGATCATCATGTACCCCAGTTAGCAGCCATCAAGTACTCCAGCTAGCAGCCATCAAGTACCCCAGTTAGCAGCCATCAAGTACTCCAGTTAGCAGCCATCATGTACCCCAGTTAGCAGCCATCAAGTACCCCAGTTAGCAGCCATCAAGTACCCCAGTTAGCAGCCATCAAGTACCCCAGTTCGCAGTCATTAACGGTGAAACAATAGCACTGAGCTCCTTCTAACTGGCAGCGGTTTAATTGAATGCTCTGAGTATTTCGGACTGCAATTTTGGTTTGTGTAAAGCATACTGGGCTGGTGTCATGAATGCTGTAAATTGTCATCCGTGTAATACTGCTTCCAATGCGTATGTCAAGTCGTAAGGCTTGTGCAAAAATATCATCGTTCAGAAAAACTAACGAAATACAAATGTATTAAGAAGTTAAAAACAATTGATGATAAATTTCATAACGAACACACGTTCAGACGGTTAGGGTTTATTCATACATAACTGAAAAAAGCTTCTATATTTACCCCAGTTCATTTCTCATGCAGCAATTTTATCCTAAAATCTGTACTTTCCTCGTTATAAATGACCAGCAATTTTATATTCTGATCATCTAACATGTGCAAAGTACCAAGAAAACTGATCTTACAATTCCGCTCCCTTGAAAACTCACCCTCCCACCCTCTTTACCTTTATTGCTTCCTTGCTTCCTTCCAGCTTGGTCAACTGGTGAGCGAATCTGCTTGCGAGCGGAAAGACCCGGGTTCGAATCCCGCTGCCGACATGGTTGACGCGGCTAGAAATACGGCATGGGACTTGGGTATACAACCGAATAATTATCGAAGTAATTATCCGACCCAAGAATGGGCCAGAAGGTTCGTTCCTATAGCCTAATTCTATTCTATTCTATTCTATTCTTTGGCGTCTTGCTGCCCCTACGACTTTCTCACTCCTTGAGTCATCATAAGATAAGTGTGAATCCTTATATGTATTCTACCTTCCTTTAGATAGTTTAAATCCTATAGGAAAAATTGAATTATCCTTGTAATTCGTCTAAATCGTATTAGTCATTGATATTTCAGTACGTTTATCCCTGATTTTGAAATTCATTTCACCTATGATTCTTTTCTCACACCCTATTTCGCTTTCCAGTTATGAGTGAGAGCTAAAAACTCTCTTGATGACTTCAGCAACCGATCAAGTCTTTGTAAAACCACGTTTTTTTCACCTCTGAGAAGGTTTCCTAGTCAATTGTTAGTTGGATTGCATTTTTTATCAGTGAATGGCTAGCAACAGACACCAGCAAACGCCGTTGGGAACATGTTAAGTGAAATTATAAAGTATTCTCAAACGAATTGTATTTACTTAAAACTTTTCGATGTGATATGAGATGAATGATATATTCGTTCAGCTTTGAAACAACAACAAGATGGCGTGGCGTTCACCTGCCACATTTCTTCTAAGTTGCATCTCCCTTCCCCCTCTTTGTGCCCTCTATCGTAATTGAATTTCAAAACAATTTGCATATTTAGCCATGCTCGGGACCACAACTTCGAAGGACCTTCACTAACTTCTTTGCGGAAATATATTGATTTTTGGACCCTGCAAGAAGTTTTTTTCGCCAAATGATACCAACTTTCACTTTTACAAAATTATTCCGTATTGTTGCTCAAAATCACTCGGTTTACTGTACGACTGTCTCTAACTTTTTTTGTACAAAATCGAAATAAGCTCGTTTCTAAATTTGTTTTTATGAAATTTATTTGCATGCATTCATTCATGGCAGAAATGTACGGTCGCCAACAATAATGACAATGGAATAATGACCAGAGCTGAACAATTAAACAGACTCCTACGTAAACAGACTCCTACGTAAACGCAAACGAGCTATCAAGTAAGTTGAATTGTGCCTGACAATTACGCAACCAACTTCTGCTAAAGATTTGATAATATTACTCGACAGCGTATTAGCTGTATTTTAACAAAAAATATTTAAAGTGTACTTCCCTGAAACTGTTACCAGTGAATGATACCAAATATTAAATTTTCTAGAACCTAATATTGACACTGACACATTTTCAAAATTGATCCAATTTTGAATCGATTATAATTTGTAGCGATCTCCATATTCAGGGTCATATAATGTTGAGTTAGCAGCAGTCAGAAACTGTTACATCAGAGCGCGAGAGGCAACAGTTGTCTCGTTAGTCTACAGAAGTTTATGTTTCATTAATAAATTACCAGCTTCAAGCGTAGTGAGTAGTAGTTTCTACAACGGGAAAATTGGTAAAACATGGCTGTAAAACTAGCAAATCAATTCATGAAATTATTGTTGTATTTTGTGGCAAAGAAAATCTTAGTAGTGACTGATTTTGAGCCAACAGTGGAGTGTGTATTGCTCATGTTGTGTCGAGCTGGTTACCACTGTTACCATGAAGCTCGTGACGCATAAAAGAATAAATGTATTTTGCGATTTTGATGGTTGCAGGCATTCGTTCTCACACATTGTTGCAAAACCGTGCACTAAAATTATAAAAGTACAGTCATTTCAGCTACAAAAGAGACACCTATTTTATCCACAACGGCTGCGCGAGAAGCACTGAACTGCACATGCTCACCTGTCGTGTCTTGGAGATTAGTCAAGTAACCATTAAAAAGCTTTTGTCAAAATACTCGAGCTATTTATACGTGCTTGCTTCTGTTAAGAAAAATCTTCAGAATATTTGAATTGATGGTTTCAAGCCATATTTAATTCGAAACGGAACCTGAAAGAAAGGTTATTTTAGGAAACGGGGAAAATATTTCTTCGTTGTATTCGTTTTGCATGATTCTTTGGGAATGACGAATGTTCAAAATGTTCGAATTAAATGTAATACAAATTTTACTTTGCAACATCAATTTCGCTCACTATGCAAAAAAAAATAGAGTATATCTAAATTGCTTCCATTTAGCTCAAGGTTAGCATTTTAATTTAAAAAAAATATTAGAGAATTTATCACCAGCGCACTATAAAAGTATTAAAATTTTCTAAAGTTTTAATGAAATCGTAAATTCATTTTTGATACTTGATTTTCTTTCATTATAGAGCTAATTGGGGACTTTGACAACATTATCATGCGAAACTTATACGATAAATAATAAATACAATGAGTTTATAGTCAATAATTTTAATAAATTTGATGAAAAAGAGGTAAATTGAATGAATGGAAGCCGTCATAAACCTGGAATTGACATCATCACCCATTTTACTCAAGGAATTCCAGTTTGTCATCCAGACATGACCTGAATGAGGACTCATCAGTTTGATGATACCGCTACCCGCAACTGCGGACCAGCAAAAGACTCTCAGTCTATTTCTTTTTCTTGTTTCACGTTTATTGGAACTCAAAAGATGCTCAGTCGATGTCAGCTTTATAGAACTCAATACCAGAGCGTCAGGCTCGTCAATACTTTTCTGCTGCGGGGATCAGATCACGTTCGGTTCTGTGTCACTCGTGTCATCTCCCGTAATATAAAATTTGTATCAGTGCAAAGCACGAAAATCCGTGATGAATACCGGTGACACGTTGGTTGATGAAATGTACTATACAGATTTGCAGCTACCGTGTGAATTTAGTGGGATCAGTCGTGGTCCCCCAGAAATCCATTGCTTTACAGAACCCTAGTGCCAGTCTGGTAATCAATGATGATAATGAGCTATCTGGACTTCCTTGGGAAGAAAATAACCTATCATAATTTCACTAAAAAACTTTAAAAAAACTTACGACAACTCGTTGCCAGTATTGCACCAGCCATTCCTTCGAAGGGTTGACAATTTTCTCTTTTCTTTTCCGTGACCTTTTGCCAGTTTCTTGTTCGTCACGCTGATATCTCATGCATACTTTCCAGTCTGTATTTTTCTTCCTTTACCGTGTTTTTTTCTGCTTTTTTTTCAGAACGAAAAAACGATTGCTGGAGTAACGACTGTACGGTATCCTTGCCCATGCAGCGTCTTTCAGTGTCGTGTCATAGAACCAGGGTTGTCTTCTCTTTGAAGCGATTTTTGTAGCTCTCCATTGTTCTGTTCTTTTTGTTGCGGTTTCTTAATTGTCTTCCGTAGCATAGCTACCAATAGAACCACATGCCTACGTCAGCATCAAGACGTGTGCCTTTAAGTGTTCGCAGAAACACCTATGTTAAAACACATAATAGAAGTTAAATTTTTGTTAGCGTGGTTGCAGCATTAATATGAGCAACTTTGAAAAGGAATAATTCCTTATTTCCAACTTGATTGTATAAGAGAAAATAATGCTACAATAACTTTAGAAAAAACACACATTGTACGTAAATATGCCAAATAATTATACTGAAATCATGACATAATTTTCATTTCCCTTTACTCACAACTGCAAGATACTCTAAAGGAGTTCATTTAGAAGTTGAATCACAAATGTTGACTACAGGCCTTCTACATTACTCACATACAAACGAAGATATTCACATCAAGCAAAATCTAAAGTGTTCAATTGACCTGTTCGTAACGCAGACTTGTCGGTAAACAATAAACGCAAATGTGACGGAACTCATCCTGTTGAGAGCGCCAATATATAGAAATGATTGGTGCAAATACCGGCACCGGACGCAAGACTGCAAAATATGAAGCAAACCCAAAACGATATTCAAGTGACTTCCTGAACCAACTTTGGCTGAGGGAGTTTATTCACAAGAGGCCGCATGATGGGTCAAACCGCCCATTTTGTGCTGCAGTACTGGGTTGTTGGCCTATAAAAGAAGCATAATGGCGTCTGGTAACTAGCTGGTCAAGAGTTACCCTATAACGAGGTCGCCGTCACGAGTTACCCTATAACGAGGTCGCTGGACGGCCACCAGAATAGTCTGGTTCGTTCTTCGTACAACTCCCCTTGATATTTGGCAGGTCTTTTTGAGGGAATTGTTGCGCACTCTGTTCGTGCTCTAGTCTTGCCAACAATATTATTAAAACATTTTCTCTCATATTTACTTCTGTATCTGGAAGACAGCAGTATTGTAGGCGGTGTGAGACACAAAAACATGACTTCTCAGTTTTGTGGCTGGTGAGTTTTGTTACAGCGCAGATACATGCATAAGACATGGACATATCAGCCATGGGGTTGTCATGGGTGAGCCGTCTAGCTGGCGCACGAGACTCGAAATAAAAAGTACGCATTACGGACGCAATTACGAAGAGTGGAGCAAAGAGAGCGACGTTGCCTTGGCTTTCCCGAGGAAATAGTCGCTCATGTTCACCCGAATTCACGACACTTATCCCAGACCACATGAAGGCACAATTAGAGTTCACAGGGAATTGGACGGTTAGACAGAGAAATTGTTTCAGTATTTAAGAAACATGAAGCCATTGTACAAAATTTTTGAGCACAAAGATTTCGTGTGTAAATTGAAACACTCCAAATTTAAAAATGTGCCTTCGAAGTTGTTAGTATAATTAAAATTTGATTAAAAAACATTGTTTGTCGAACCTTATTTTTAAAATACTCGCATCATTTTTTTTCAGTGATACGAAGGGGAAACTTGAATTTCCATTCATTAACCCTAAAGTACAATTTTAGCCTAAATGCGCTTCTTTTAATTGCCTCAAAAGACTGTTGTGAGTCCGGGCTTCTGTTTTGGTAGCTCGCTAGAGGTTCGTAAGCGTACTTGCTAAAGAAAAACCTTGAATAATCTCCTTAATTAGCATAGGAAATTACTGAAATTTAGGTCTGATGGCGAGGGCAAGAAGTCAGCGCTAGCCTGCCCTTATCTGTTGGAGCTTGGTCTCGGGACCACAGGATTATATAAAAAAATTATTTAGTACTCATGCTTATCTTTCACTAGTTTCTCACGATTACTTTATTAAATATACTACATTTGAAGTTCTAAGCGCTGCTTAGCAATCGGTAACATAGTTCCCATATTCAAATACAAAGTGAGTTATATCATTATAATTGTTGGTTTTCTTCCTAATGAGTTAAAATGACAATTTTTAGTGCTTTTTGTTTCATTAGGGGAGTCACAACTCCGACAGCAACTCCACAGCAGGGATGCCGCACCCTCAAGCGTAGTGCTGCCGTTTTCACTTCACCCAATCAGGGCCCTGGTATTGTTTGACTGAAACAAGAAATGCAAAATATCACTCATATTGACTCGCATTTTATATAGTTTCACTTGAATTTTGAATAAAACTTTTGGAAAGTGACTAAAGGGAATTATCATATTTCTAGCATCAGTAATGCTAGTGGCCCACCTACAGTCTCCAGGACATGTGCCGCCTGTGTGCTCTAATTGACTAGCATGCTTAGCTGCTATATCTAAAGAAAATATGGAAGAAGGAGGTAGGGAGGGAACTTGGATGCCGCTTTTGCTCCATCTGTTCGCATTCTTGATAAGACTCTCGGCAATTGGTTACATTTTCTGCCTGGATTAAACTACATAAGTGAATTTGTTGTTTTCGTTAGAAAAATCTAGCACAGATATGTAGGATACTCACCGAGGTATGGTGTACAATGAAAATGATGTGTTAATACAGACTTAGGAAGCCTTCTTATTGTTGACATATTGCACTTCAGAGCTGAGCACTTCGTCTGTGTACTCTTACAATGAGTTTCATTATACTGGAAGTTTCTGACTTAAAATTAAGGACTTTAAAATTTGATTACAAAAGTGAAGATCTACATTTAGAGAACTCTCAAATTTTTTCTAGATTTGATTGATGAAAGTGCTTAATCAGTGACATTTCTATGGAAATAGTTTCCGACTTACCTGACGGAATCGTTAATGAAAAAAGTATCCAGATAGAAAATTTGGTAACAACTCAGTCGTGATCACTGTCAAGAAATAAGAACCTGGAGTGTTTTTTTCCAGTCTTCAATTCACATACAGAAAAAGTTCTCTTCGATCCTGTATGGCGCGCTTTGAAACTTCCGAATAATTTGTGACAGTAGATAAAGAATAGGATCATCTTGGCTTCTGAAACGGATCTTGAACAGACATGTTTCCCCTCACTCCTTTTCAAACAGTGTTGTGCTCATTGTGCATCTGAATATAACGGCTCGGCCTGGAGAGCCCTCAGTGTGCCCTCGAGAATTTCTATACTAGTTTTTTCCTCACTTTTTTTCTCAATCCGGTATTCGGCTTTGTAAACAGTAATGTTGCATAAAAAATATTGAATTGAAGTTGCAATTTCTGGCTTTAAGGTATCAAAATTTTGCAACTTCCAGAAGGTTTATATAAAAAAATTTTTGCATGACATCCAACCAGCCTCAGTCATACCAAGTTAAAATGTCATGTATTGCTTGAAGCAATTTTATCATTCGTCATGTTCCTATTACTATTTTTTCAAATGGAGAAAATTAGTTTTAAAATCAAATGTATAACTCCTATTATCTCAATTACGACATGTTTCTTCTTCGAATACAATATTAAATTTCTTACCTAGCTTTCTCGCTGTACATACAATTTTAAATTGTAGCTTCAGGTAGAAAGAGCGTAGTAACAAGAGATGATTTTAATCAGGCAAGATTAAAGATGCATTAGCTCATAAAATACAAATCTTTACAACATTATGCCCAATTATTTCGTAAATGGTGTCTGAGCAGTCAGGACGACAACACGGAATGAGACATTGAGCAACACTTGCTTCACTGGAAATTCAAAATGTGAAAAATCTCAAGCTTTCCAAATGACAAACACGTGAACTCGTAGTCCTTCCAAAGATAGGTTAAAGAAAGCTACGAATAAAATTAATAACTGCTCCATTTAAATGATCATAACTCACACAGAGTCTTGTACAGTTCGAGTTTTATATTAAATACTCGTATACAAGCAAGTAAAAAAATGCACGGGTGCTTTGATGAATTTTTTCTTCATTTCATTTGTGAGTCAACGGCACCTTTTCAAAGGAGTTTTCATATTAAAGGAGAACAAGCCTAATAATCTTCTTATATAATAGGCAGTATATCTCCATGTGCCTAACTGTGTGTGTCTAACCCATCACTTTCTATTTATTACTGAAGAAAAATTACACAACTGAAATTAAAACGGGTATACATGTAATACAAGCACGGAATTCTGGATACCAAAGCCGCCAGACTACTATAAAATGGCCATGTTATCGGCAGATAAGATACAGAATCGAAGTTTTGTAGGTATTCATGAAAAATATTCAGGTTCTGGCAGTACCATGGGTAAAACTCAAAAATGCATTTTATTTTATTAATTCTTAATTTTCTTCCTTTTAAATCTTGGAATTTCCACTGGTACTACCTAGACCATGTTATCGATACATAATATGTCAATAAAAAGTATTAATTTAAAAATAATAATTGCTTGTAAGTCTTCAATACCTTCGTATTTATATTAACTTCAAATTAGTCAAACCCAATCAAACATAGGAGGAAATAATGGATCGAAATATATCTAATTTTATCACTTTTAAACCGTGAAATTTCTATTAGTTCAAAAAAATACGGCTAAATATTTATTGCACGCTATCATTAACATCACTATTGCCTGTTTCTATAATATATAGCACACCGAATAAAAGTTAAGAAAGTTTTCGGATTTTACATCACACATACATATAAATATCTCAAGCTGACAAAACATAATACTCTACGGTTTTACAACAACTATTACAACTATCCCTATTACAATTATTTCAACTATTACAACTATCCTTATGGGGATAATTTGGGTACACTTTTAATTTGACATTTAAGCGATGAATAAGCTTCATCTGTTTAATAAGTTTGTGTAAAAATGTCATGAATATGTATTTATTTAATATTTAATTAATTTCATGATTGTTTATGAATATAGAGAACATCCATCTAGAGTTGGTACATGCTGGAATAGTTTTACGTGTACAAGGGTTTTTGATTGAGGTACTAATTATATTTCGATGTAATGGAACTATTAAAATGAGCAATGATCATTTATGAGCACCATATATTAAAAAAATCATGAATATTAGCAGTTGGACTTTAAAAAATAAGAGTGATATACCTACTACATAATCTACTATTTTGCGTGTACTACTAAAGAAGCGTAATAGGTTGAAAATAAATTTCTCTCTGCATTCAAATTTCTCATAAATTACAATATTACCTATCTATTCAACAACACCAGTCGGATTATAATTTCTGTTAATGTTACGGCTAAAACTGAAAAATATCATTTATTCATAAACCCTTAATTTTATATTTTTTAGGCCGTGGAATTTTCACGGATACTATCTAGACCATGTTATCGGTATAAGAAATTGAAAATGAAAGATCTGTATACATTCATAAAAAAATTATTTCAAAACACAATAATTCATCGAAATCTTTAATACATTCGTCTTTATCTCATTATATAATAATACCCAACTTGTTGCTTGCTTGCGTAGTCCGTCTCTTTGTCACGCTCTAAAGGATTTGGATACGATGACATTCGTCTACGAATAACAAGATGAGATAACACGAAATATTTTCCCTAAATTACGATGGCAAATATAGTTTCTGGATTATATATTTGAAAGTCAAAATACTGTATTAGAGCTTTTGATCGTGTTGTACATAAGCTATTTCGCATATTTTTTCAGCTGAATTTCTTCGTAGCTGTTGAAACTTTGTGCGGAGTAAAGGCCAAATATTCGGTGTACAGGCCTCTGGTTTAATAATACACAGTTTTTTGCTTGCTTGGTCCGTCTTTCTGTCACGCTTTTAAGAACTTAGATAGAAGGAAATTCAGTAGGGTGTACATGTATTGTAAGTATTGTATTGTGTATACCAAAGGCACAGTCTTCAGTACGGAAACTCCTTCACAAAGCTTGCGTCCACTGGCAAATTAAATGAAATAATTCAGTAAAACACACGTCAATTTTCACGTGTGGGTCTACCAGTTTTTATAATAATTTCAAATTAGTCAAATCTAAACCGTAAATTTCCACGGAAACTATCTAATGAAAAATAGTCCGTTTTTCATACAAATCCGTCGCTTTGGATAACTACAATAAATTGCATACAATACATGTATTCCTGTACCATTGAGAAGTCAATACAGGACCTAAAATAAACGCTTTATTTCAGATTCTTAGTAATGGCTTCTTTAAAATTAATTTTCTCCATCTAGTTCAGCAGTGAGGGGACAGGAAATATATTTACCTACACGTATAACATACAGTGTATCTCTATCTCTGTAGCTCTCTCACTCTCTCTCTCTCTCTCTCTCTCTCTCTCTCTTTCTCTCTCTCTCTATCTGTGTGGGTCCGTCTCATTTCTTCCTATCTATTCTTGAAAAAAACTGAAATCCATAAGTGCCAGATTACTATTAAATACGCCATTTTTGAATGGGTAACAGTTTGCAAGCGACAACGTGTTGAAGTCTTTTAAGCTCCAATTTTACAGAGAAACTAAGAAAGAAAATGATTTTTAGGAAGCTCGGTCAAGGAACAGTTGAAAAGAGAACAGCCCGACTCAAAGCCCTCATTAAAAGCCAGTTAAAGCTCAAAACGTGGGCAGGGCGGGTCCTCGAATACAATTTAAACCTGACATCAAGAAGGAGTTCTCGAGTGAGAAATATCTCTTTAAAAAATAGTGGAAAAAATTTTCAACTGGTAATGAGTGCAAGCAACTTTTGAAGGAATACTAGTACTGCAAAGAGGATGATTTGCAGTGTTGACGAGTAAAATAATTACTACTTGAAACAGAGTTTTATTTTATTTTATGTACAGGGTTTCTCAAAAAATGTATACATTTTTAAAGGGCTGTAATTTGAATACTCCTGGTATTTATAAGGAGTACATATAGTAAGTAACAAAAATTTGAATAAATAATAAAACTTTAAATTTTGATCCTTTGAACGAGACCTGTTTTAGCTTCCTAGCACCAGTAGTATTCAAACTACAGCTTTTTAAAAATGTATACATTTTTCTGGGACACCTTGTATATCAGCAATGTAATGCAAATAGAATTTGATTACAGAGAAATATATCAAAAATAATTTTCCTCACCAAAATTCAAAGGCTAATGCTCAGTTATACTATTTTGTTTCAGTTAGCAAGTCAAAACTTGCAAAAAAAACTATAATTGGTTCCTTTAGGGCACACAATTTCGTTTACCTTCACTTTGTACTCCGCAGAAAGTTACCTAAGCTCTAAGAGACCTTTATTTCCTTAATTAAGAATCAGACATGACTCCCCCGGAAGAAGACTAGCTCTCTTGCCGTCAGTAAAGTCGTCAGACATTGAGGAGCCTCAACTAAACATTGGCTAAAATTAAAGCAACAAATGGACTGCCTAATGATGTAGTTAGCGTCAGGCAAACTGGCTGTTCATTTCAGAGATGCTCCCAAAAAGTGCAACTTGTTGCTCGTGGTGCCCTAGAACTTTGAATTGAAATTCGCTAGGAAATTCAGGGTAATATTAGTCAGAAAGAGAGTAATTTTGCTCTGCAAAAATCAATATTATCTCTTTTTTGATAAATCGTGGCTCTTTTTTGAAAAATCATGCCATGATAGAAAAGTGTAGTCATAAATTACGTCATTATGCATTTTTTTCTATTTATGTGACGAGGAATCATTCAAAAATGAATGATCGGAAAGATAAGCAGTTCATTTTATAGGCTTTGTTACAGCATTTCTCAACCGAGGACTCATGGCTCCCCTGGGCCCACAGGGCGTCGACCAGGGGCAACAAGCGGACGCTGAAAAACTGCGAATACTTAAATTATTTAAGAGCAAGAAGGGGACCACGAGTGTGCAAAAAGGGGACCACAAGTGTGCAAGAAGGGGAAGGGTGTGGGCCATCAAAGGTTGAGAAACGCTAGTCTGTTTTACCAACTGCTTTTTCTGGCCGTTTTTTCATTAATCTACTATTTTTGATGCTCCCTTAATATGATGTTGAGTAACAAGGATAATGCTTTAACTGCAACGCTTAATCTATGGTGCTGACTGTGTCCCTGCAACACACGATCTATGGTGCTGACTATGTTTCTGCAACACACGATCTATGGTGCTGACTGTGTCGCTCCAACACATGATCTATGGTTCTATGTTTCTGCAACATACAATCTATGATGTTGACTGTGTCCCTGCAACACATGATCTATGGTGCTGACTATGTTCTTGCAACACACGATCTATGGTGTTAACTGTGTCGCTGCAACACACGATCTATGGTGTTAACTGTGTCGCTGCAACACACGATCTATGGTGTTAACTGCGTCGCTGCAACACCATCACAGAACAATAGCCTTTAGGGAAAGTTAAGGAGTAAACTTTAGCCGTGCAAGCATTTAGGGTAAATTAAACGTGAGGCATACATTACACATGCCTGCGATCCGCTCGGCACATCTTGTGTCTCTATAATATTAGCTTTTAAACGCAAATTTTAACCAAATTTTTGCAGTTTAGAATAGAATCGTTGCCTCATAATTGTTTGGGTCTATTGCACAAGAATAGTTCAAATGGTGTAATGCAATTTTTCACATGTTCTTATGAAATTTTTCTTTTGTACTGTGTCTCGATGTGAGCTATTTTTTCGAGACAAATTTTTAAATGCACGTTTATTCTTGATATCAATTTATGTAGTATATCTACTAACATTCTCATGACACACGCAAACAGCAGTCACCGTCCTAAATCAGTCACAACGAATATTGTACAGGGTGCAGCAACATACCTTTCTTTTATTGAAACGAACTTCCTTCGAAAAAGGAAGTTATGTTGCCGCACCCTGTACCTGCAGCCCAATTAAAACGTTTGGAAAAGCTAATTTTATAATGATCGAGACAATTAATTTTTCACTAGAATTACTACTGCTATTTTCTTTTCTTGTTCCTTGTATTTTTCACTATTTCAGTCTATTATTTTATGATTAGTTTCGACAGCACACAAGATTTCAACATTTTCTAAGATGCAGAATACAATTTTTGGTGTCAACGCTTCAGTCATATTTAATAGTTGAAAGCTCCGCTAAATATAGGACTGAAGTTTTCTACGAGGAAAAAAAGAATTATGGTCATTAAAAAACGAATCTTGTGTCCCTGGGTTAATTAATTGCGTTATTCAAAAATAACGGAGAGGTAAACTCAATACATGCAATGTGTGAACTTGGTATTTACTGACTCCCATAAAACACCTTCAAGAATTTGCTGTTTTGGTTTGTTCCTTTGGTTAGTTTGAGTCAATATAGCAACAATGGGGATTTAACTGAAAGATCTACTTTTTTCATGCCAAGGCATTGCATTTCAACCTACGAGTATTTCTAATTATATCCACAGCTAAAAGTATCATGTTTGACTGTAGACGTGAAAGTTTTTTTAAAAACTAATAACAAATATGCCTGATGAATCTTCGATTTTTTCAATTCAAGTAACGACTAACTCAACCTAACATGATCTAATCACTTTCTAATCAATTTTTGACTGCTGTCGACGTATACAACCACGAGCCAGGTCAAGTTTTACTTATAGTTTGTCAGTATTTTCTAGTGGCTCTGTACGTTCAAGTTAGGAAAGCTTCCATTTAAAAACACGTTTACTCTGATAACACTCGGAGTAAATCACACTGAAGCTCAGAAATAAATGCTAGGTTTTATAAATGAATGTCTTTCAAAGTCTGCTTATGTCTTCAGAATCACCAAACTTGGGCAAAAGTTACACGTCGTATGCAAGGCGATATAATGAGTCTGAATTATTTTCGGCCCACGCTAGGTATATTCTACATCGTCGTCAAGGTAGGAACAAAATTATCACACTCCCCTAGCAAACTCCCAGTGGTTAAAAGTGGTTTCTGATAGCGTGTTGGTATTGTTGCCTAATTTGACGCGACTCCTCCCCGATATTGACGTCTCAATTTGACACATGCAAGGCTGGACAGTCTCTCACAGGTTTCAAGTTGGACACAACTACTTTTCGTTTACGATACTTCTATTATTTTTTGTGAATTTCAATAATAACAAATTTGATTTGGCTCTCATTTCACAAAAATATTACGCCTAGTTTCAGGACCCCGTGCATTTTTACGGATTAAATTCTTGTGTATTTTTTTCATCTCTGTCATAATGCCGTTAAATAAAATGGTCGACAATGAAGTAAGATATTAATCATCCAACTGCAGTTTTTTATTTTTCAATCACTAAAATTCTAATGACATTTAGAAAATTTCCTCATGAACTACTACTCCTATTTACTTGTTTTAGTTACGGTCTAATCTGGACTTCTCAAATAGTATATCTCACACCAGAAGTGCGTCTACTCTCACAAAATTCTTTGACAAATTTACTAGGCTTCGTAACTCAGAATTTGCCACTCAATTGTCCCGCGTTATCTACACCTTCACATGCATCACTCATAATCTCCGAAGTGTCACTTCCCCAAACACGCATTCGGAGTGCCTTTCCATTTATGTCAGGAGGGTTTCTGCTCCTCGTCTTCTGAAATACACTATGCTCCTCCCTTCCAGGAATCACTCTAGATCCTCAGCCTTTGATCTCCCCTCACAATACCCCAATCTAGTCTTTTAACAGAGTTTCACTCAACAAACACAGATCCCACCTGCGTTTCTTGCATATTTTCTATGCTTTCCAAGTTCACAGACAACAAAAAAAACTCTGCTCTGCTGGCAAGCCCACGTGGGGGAAGTAAACTTCTTTACGCACTCACAGACCGAGTGGTGGCTAAAAATAAAAGCTCTCAAATGGCACAATTTTTTATGCTGCAAGCCATGATGAATTTAATTTAGTGCATCATTTTTAAACAACATAAAACACACCCAAAGTTACAATCAAATACATCGTTTTTGACCGAGGAAAACGCAGATAAGGATGAATAATCATCGATTTGTTACTATAGCGGCACTATATTTTTGTTGCTCACTCAACCGGATTTATGAAGAATTTAACTGTCAAAAATTTGAAAAATAGCTGCCTTAAAGCTAAGACATCGAAGTACGCACAGTGATGAGACGGGACTTACCTATTTTTCCGTTCTTTTGCTTCGTGGAATCGGGAATAGTCATCTTCTACTTGATGTCATGGCATTATGGTCATCCTCTGCATGATGTCGTAGAATCATGGTCATCCTCTACTTGATGTCATAGCATTATGATCATCCTCTGCATGATGTCGTAGAATCATGGTCATCCTCTACTTGATGTTGTAGAAAAAGGTACGGTCACCGTCCTCGTGATGTACCTCATCGGCACGTTCGACGGTGTGAGCTGTGATGATCATGAGGCCAGGAGAACAGCTTCAGTACTTGTGAAATATTATTACTTTGTTATTTGCTCTTCACCCTAGCATGATATCTGCATCATAATTGCTCAAATTTGAACATTAATCACAACTACTCGACTTTACGACTCCATTTAGACACGTTTCTGGTTTGTTGACGTGGATGGTAAAAATAAGTTTATTTCTAAATTTTAGGCCGCAAAGTTAAGTAAGCCAATCATTTTTGTTCGCTCATTAGGCTGAGTGCCATTTGGAAAACAACATTTTGTGTTGTATTACACAACGGAAGGAATTTCTTAATATTATTTTCTTTCATGCACTGAAAGAATTATTTAATAATTGAAAAAAGTTGAGTCCGGTCGGCATCAGTGAAGACAATTTACATCACTGTGTAATTGTATGGAAATTTTGTTAACATTTTACACTAAAAAGTACCATTTTTACGGAATAGAAACAGAGATTTGTTGTAAACGCAAGGAAGTTTTCATATTTTCATTTGTTAAAGAATCTAACAATAGTTTGATAACAATTGTAAAATAACAATTTTATAAAAAACAGATATTTTATTTAAACTGGTAGATGCCATCGAAGGAATGTTTAGCAGACTTTTATTGTTTGTTGAAAAATGAGATCCAGATGAAGTGCATGTCTTTTTGCCTATATAAATTATACAAATCTTGACTGTATAATATTTCCTGCTCAGAACCAACTTCATTTACTGTTTACAAATAAAATGCAACTTTTTTCTTTGATCCAAGTAATAAATTACTGATCGCCCCTGAACACTGCCCTCACATATGAATGGTTCAGTTGACACGTACATGTTTGAAAAAAGTAATGAAAACATCAATCAGCATTCGATGGTTTCTAAGAAAACGCGTCTTTACCTCCTCTACCATCTACTCTCTCTACCATCGCTAAGCACAGAACTGTGAGGGCGTCATAAATACTTTATATTCTTCACCAGCCATTTCTTAGAACACTTGAACTCACAAATGCTCGTATTATAGTGCAATGCATATTCAATCTTAATTATTGTAGTACTTCAGGCAAAGAAAATTGGCTTAATTAATTTTCTGACATAGTTAATGGAAATTTAAAAATAGATCACAGGAAAAGATAAAAATAACGCCGTAATATGGTTACAATGACAACAAATGAACCGTAACATTCATGTTGTGGTCTAACTGGGGCAAGCAGGCGTGTAAATGAGTGTCACTCTCCTGTAGTTTCCATCTTACCTTGGAATTCAGCAATCACAGCTCAATTACTAACGTTGGTTCAACTCTAACTTTCAGTGACGTTAATGGATACACCTTGTTTCTTTGCAGTCCTCTATAGTTCTGAAGTGATTTCTTTCTTTTAAACGCTGGTACACAGAAAAATAAACGATGGATTTGGGATATTTTTTGCAGCTCTCTGTTCACGGTAGTGGTCAAAGCACAAAGAGTTCTATTGTTCAAATGCTTGCGATGAACCTGGAAAAAATACTGTTAGTCGGCAAAAGGCGTGGAATAAAATTTTACATTGAAAAAAGTTACACTCGAAGTGTTTTGCAGCTCTCCCATTTGCAACTAACGTATTTTCTTGCATCTTTAGTTCACTAACTATTGATGAAAATGAAAAAAGCTAAATGATTAGCTAACATAATTGTTTCACACATTTCCAAAGCTTTTGAATTTTACTTTCTTGCTGACATATATTTGAACTACATAGATCTATATTATCAATATAACTGGAGTATGAAGCCTTTGACACATATATTTAAATTCAAATATTGAACTCTATTATTATTAATTTGTGGAGCAAAATGTTGCACTGCTTCACTTACAACTGCCTCTTTCTCAGCTTTTTCAAACTGTGAAAATATCTATAACCCACACCCAAAAAGTCTTTAAATATATCATAATAGGACATATTGAGATACTCTTACATGTAGTTTCATAGGTGCCTGCACAGAAATATGAATAATCGGCACAACTCCTATCGTAGGTGTAATTTTTTATCTTGAATGTTAAAAAATAAGTAAATTCTCTAGCTATAAGTGTCAAAAGAAATTCTTCCTTTTCATGCTTGGAAATGCGAATTCGATTTCACTATGTGAATAGATTTGAGCGCTGGTGCTCGGGGAGTTTGAACGGTTGGCGAAACCACATTTCAATTTCAGAGTTTACAGCCCAGCCAAACAAAAGGAGTTGGCATCTCTGAACTTTATTGCTCTGCCCAGGTACATCAAACTAGCTGAGTTCAGATCGGCAGCTACCGATTCACTCATTTAGTGTATAAAAAGTATAATAAGAAGCGACATCTTTCAATTGGCTCAGCATGAATGGATTTGTTATTACGTTAATAACGTAATAAATTTATATCCTTGCTGTTTAGACGCTGTGCTGTTAATCAGAAACTGGAGCCCTCAGAATAGAGGACCACCTTTAGAGTACCGACAAGTGAAGCATTGAAACAGAAAGTACCTGAAATGGAGACGTATATATCATATTTATGGTACAAACATTTAGTTCCTGAAGGATGAACAGAAAGTTTAGGACCGTGGTGTTTGTTTACGAATGGTATTAATTAATACCAATGCAGTGTTCCGTTGGAGTTATAGGGTGTTGATACCAGTTGACCAGCGGCGCTAATTGTGCTCAAGTTAAAATTAAGGAGAACTGGACTAGAAGTAGCTCTGTCATTTCATAAGTCATGCCATACAAGCGTGTTTCTGGTTAGTTAGTTTCTTACCTGAGAATTTCTGATAACGTAGTTTCTAACATGATGGACTGACATTAAATTTCCTGTCATAATACTTTTTGACAAAATTATTTCTGGTACACTAATCTATGTTGAGGTCAGTAATTCCACTTCGCAGTAATCTCTCTCTCTCGAGAGAGCTGCCGATGCTACTGTAAAAAGTCTGCAACAACACAAACAATCTGAAAAAATTCCACTGGAGCTGGAAGAGGTATTTCCATATCAGTAGACAATTTATTCAAGCAAGTGTTCGTTTTTGCATGCCGAGCAATATTGCATTCGAAGACAGTCGCCAGTAGACGACAGCGGTCTGTTACAGCTTCAAGAAAATATCATGTGTACGAACAGAGGCATCATTCATCCGTAGACTTGAATTGATTTTGTTGCGTACTGAGTAACGACAGTTTCTTTTAGTTTCCAACTAGAGAAAGTCTGGTATAAAGTACTGGTTGTAATTACGCTTTTATAATACAGGGTGTGGCAACATTACACGTTTTTTAACAAAAAGAACTTCCTGTGAAAAAAGAAGTTATTTTTCCGCATCCTGTACATACCTAAGAAGTCACTAATTCCACTCATCCGGATTACAGCAGTCTTGAAATTTTGATGGTTTTGTCAAAACTCCACGTTAAAGGTAAATTCTTAATTTCTATTATATGATTTGAAGAAATTCTATCTTGCTTTAATTTTTTTTTCAGGCGAGGGCTCATTTGGAATTTCCATAGAAAATCAGTTATGGGTTTCGTGAATTTATTATAGTTTTCTAAATGTAACATTTCTAAGTACGAATTCTCTTAGTTGTCTGAAAGAGGCCAAATGTTCATATGCATTTAGATGAAAAAAATTGTCTCCCTACCTATACACCGAGTAATTTTATAGCACACAGTCTCTTGGAAATGAACTCATCGAGCTCCAAATATGGACTATTCTGTAATTGTTGAGCCAAATTAAAGCAGCAAATTCTTCTCCATTAGTGATCTGAAACAATAAAATTATTATGCGAAATAACAGTCAGATTTCAGCAATATCCTCAAATTTTGCGTCCCATTATTTGTGCGGGACGAGTTATACAATGTCAGTTGTTTGAAAGAAACAGTTTGGTAGTTAAAAAGTCTCCCTGTGTTCAGTTCTGTTCATAATTTATTCCGATGCTCAAATTTTGTTTTTCTTCCGAAGTGAAGCCTCATTACAGATGCTTACAGAGTTAAAATTACAGAGTCGTAAATGTGCCTCATTACACAGTTGTAAGGGGTTTTTGAAACATTTTCTTTGTAATTGTTTTTTCCTTGTTTTAGGAAAGTATTTCATTTTCTGCACTTTTATAAGACCTCAATGACTCTCAAACTACTACCGACAGCAGGAACTCTTTAATTTTTAAGTAAATATGCTGCATAGTAAACATCATCATGATTGAGAAAAATTGTAGAAGATGACTCAACAATATCCAATAAGTGCCTCAAAATAGAAACCAAACTGTTCCTCCAAAACTACCTGTCTGGTCTATGAAAGTGAATAAAAGGCACGGTATACTGCACAGAATAAACAAGTACTATGGCTGGGCTGCTAGAATTTTGTTGCCCAGTTCATACAACTAAGCCAGAGTACAGAGTATATCTTCCTTCACCTCCCCTCGCAGCAGCTGCCAATAACAGCGCCTCGCTAAATGAACGACAGCAGACTAGTTTTTGCTACCGTAGAGAATAGGCAGAAAAATAAGCAAGCTGAACATGGAAGATTTAGCCAATGAGAAAATGCTAAGCTCTCTCCTCTGCGCCAGGAAAACAATGAAAGTACTCCGACTTAACACCCAATATTCATTGACTGTGCGTTACGACATTATTTTAACATCAAGACAGAAAATCCCACCGAAAAGATTGAATTCCACTGAGCCGTCCTTCGACTCGCATCTTAAGGTTTTCAATATGTTGCAATTACTCTCGTGTGTCTCTGTTGTCGTGATCACAGGAAAAATTGTTTTCCTCCAGAAGTCTTTTGCACCAGAACCCTATATGTATGTATGTTATCATTAGAACGCGTGCATCTTGTGAGCTGTCTGTAGTCAAACGTAAGTTTAAAGTTATCTATTAATATAGGGTCATTTTCACAAATAAATTTGAGTTAGTATTAGGAACATGAGTGAAATAGCTGAACTTATAGCGTTTGTAGTGAGAACTAGTGATAGTGAACATATTTATCAGAGCATCAATTATGCATTAAAGCCTACGGACTTGTCTACCAGTATTTAATTATACCGGCTTATTCCACTACATGCATATATCAGGGGTTCCCAACCTGTGGTGTTCGCACCCCCTGGGGATGCAAAACGGTAGTCCACAGAGTACGAGAAATGTCCAGGTAAGTAATTGGATATTGGCTATATGTTGGCATTCTTTTTCTTTGCAATGGATTAACTTTGTTTTCATTTTAGAGTTCCGAATCGTTATTTAGTGGCAGTCACATACATGGCTGAAAAGATTGAACCCTACCATACATTCAACGCGTTTAGTAGTTCCTAAATACTAGGATCCAAACTGAAGATGTTTGTTACCGGGACGAAACAAGTTGAGGCGTCAGCTGTTCCTCCCCGCCTGGCCAGCCTGGGCCTGTTTGCTGTCAATTACGTTTGGAGGAAGTGTACGTGACCTCCGTTCTAAGCACGTGTTTCAGCTTGACATATATTTAAATTATACATACATAATATTTAAAAAAACATATGTTATGTATCAATATGCTTTAAAAAAATTTAAATAGTTATTTCAAGGGGGAAAATTTGATACATGATTCCTCTAGGGGTAGAATTTGAGATATGATGCAACTATTTTTCATATTCTCATTTCTTATGGTTGAAATATAACGAAAAGGGTTAAGATAGGCCAATTCACTTTTTTTGGCGTCTCTCAGAATAATTATATAATGCTAGGACTCCATTATGCATTATTTTTAGATATGTTCCACGCTTTCATTTGTGCATATGTTATATCATATTTATTCTTTTATTTCAGGTTTTTATCATATCCCTTCATTATGTCCAAGACAAAAATATAATGACGACAACGTTCGTTTTGTTTTCACTTGCAACGGAAGAATCGAAGATCTGCAAAGCCTCAGTACATGCTGTGTGAAACTGTTTTCTACACTTAAATTTGAAGCTGTCAAAGCTAAAAGAACACTTCAACAGCCGTCATGGCAGTGCGAATATTGTGGGCCAAGATGTTGAATCATTACGAGCAAAACGAGTACGTTTTGATTTTCGGCCAACTTTTCCAAAATTACGGTTTAAAAATGTTGACAAAATACTATTGACAGCTTCATATCAAGAGGCTTTTAAAATAGTTAAGTCGAAGAAACCTCACACCATCACAGAGCATCACAGAGGAGCTCATCAAACCATGTGCATTAGAAATAGCTATTGTTATTTTCCGCAATGGAGGATGGAAGAAGCTTGAATTAGTGCCACTATCGATGTTATTCAGAGTTGGATTGCTGATTTGAGCTTAGACATTCTAGAACAAGTTATTTCACATATGAAGGCTAGTCTCTTAAAAATTTCTTTCCCGCTTCACGAAACAACTGACGTTTCGAATTGTAGTCAACTCATTGCACTGGTTAGGTATGTTAATGATGGTAAAATAAAAGAGGACTTCTGTTTATATGAAGAGCTGAAAACATACACCAAAGGAAAAAAATATGGTTCAGCTGGTGAAAAACTTCTTCACAAAACATAAATTACACATTTAAATTATAGGTTCTGTATGCACTGATGGCACTCCTGCTATGTTGGAAAATAAATCAGTTTTTTTCACTGATGAAACAGGAAATTCCACACTTACAAGGTACTCACTGTTTCCTTCATCGTCATGCTTTAGCCTCGAAAACCTTACCTCCAAAATTGAAGAAAGTTCTTGACATTTCTGTGAAGACTATCAATTGGAGTTGAGGCAGTGCTCTAAATCACTTTTCCAGTCATTTTGTAAGGATTTTGGAAGTAAACATTCAGTTTTACTCTTCCATAGTGAAGTCAGCTGGCTCTCACGTGGGAGAGTTTTAACGCGCTTCTTCGACCTACGAGAAGAAATCAAAGAATTTCTGGAGGAAAGTCACTTTGATTTTCTTGAAAAGTTGCATTCGTAAGATTTCACCCGTCTTAGCGTACTTGAGTGACATATTCAGTCGTATGAATGAGCTGGGTTTATCACTTCAAGGCAAGAATATAAACAATAAATTGGTATGAAAAGTTACATGCATTCAAAGACAAGCTATTTCCGTAAAGCCTGCCAGTGGAAAAACGTCAATTTTTCAAATAATTCATCACTTGAAGAAATAGTTGGTAATGATATCAAGAGGCTTTTAAATAGCTATTCCCCAAGTTTGATTTCCAGTGTTTGTGAAGGAATCGTAGCTCATTTGGAAGTGCAGTCGAAGTCATTTAATCGATATTTTGACGTAGGGAAACTGAAAATGTCTGTTGAATGGATTGTAAATCCATACTTTTTCGATTTCGCTAAAATGCCGGTTGAGGAAGAGTTTAAGGAAGATCTTATAGAATTGCGTTCTAATCGTGCTCTAAAAATGCAATTGGAGACAAGCACTTTGGAAGAGTATTGGTGCTCGGTTTTGGACATTTTTCCCAGATCGTGCAAAACTGCTCTGGCTGCCCTAATTCCATTTGCTACAACATACTTATGCAAGTCAGGATTCAGTACTCTCTGGTCAATAAAAACAAAAGCTAGCAATCGCTTCAACGCCATGAGATACTTGCGTGTTGCTATAAGTAGCATTGTGGCACGCTTTGAAAAAATTGTCGGCAATAAACGGGAACAAGAATATCAATAAATTAAAAGTTATTAGCAATCTTTTGAAGATATGAATCTCGATATTATTATCTTGCATATGCACCAAGAAAATTATTATTTTTGTAAAGTATACTTTCATTGCTATGTACTCCATGTGTTTGATTTTTTGTTGTTATACATATATGAAAAAAGTGGAATTTTACAAACATTTGAAAACTAGTCCTTGTAGTATTTAGTACTATTTTTTACTATTTAGTTATTTGATCTTTTTCAAGTAAGAGATTCATTTTATGAAGTTTATTCCAATGTTAATGTCTTATATGTTTCAGGGCTATATTTGTAATTTACTTTACAAATTATATTTAACAATAAAGTAGCAATCTTTTTTTTTGATAAAATATTATTCGGAATTCGCATAATTTATATATGAGCAAAATATAAATTTCAGGGGGTGCGAGGTTCGAATGAAATTTCTTAAGGGGTGCGGGGCAAAAAAAAAGTTGGGAACCTTTGCACTACATAATAACTAGGCAGCTCCCATGGAAATTCCACGATTTAGATTTGACTAATTTAAAGTTATTATAGAATGGAATGCATTAAAAATTTACAAATATTTATAGCGTTTTAAATGATTACTTTTCGTTAAAGTACACAGAACTTCCATTCTGTATCTTATCTACCGATAACATAGCCCAGATAATACCCGTTGAAATTCCTTGGTTTGAAAATGATAAAATTATAGATCTACGTTCAGGAGTGAGGAAATGTGGCCTTCTTCATCTCCCGATCCGTACTCTACTGATTTCTGTGTGTGGTCATTATTGGAAAGGGAGACATGTTCTCTCCCCCACACACACATGTTGAAGCTGTAAAGGTGTCCTTCAATTGGGAACGGGCCAAAATTCCTCAAGATAAGCTTCGTGCCTCAGTGGAGGGCTTCAGGTCGAGACTTGAACGGGTAATTTGAGCTGGAAGGAGCCACATTGAAAAATTATGCTATAGGATAATTCAAGAGGAAGATTATAAGTAGTATACAATTTTTTGTTTCATTTGCCCAGTTATTTATTGAAATATTTATCTTTTTTAAAGATCGGAAACTTTCGCCGTACCCTGTACATGTGCTGCTAGGTCAGCTAATTGACCTATGTTCCTAATATAAAATATAATTATATATTTGCACAATGCCGCTTTATTTATTTATAGCTGTAAAACTTTTGTTTAACTACCGAAAGTTTACGAGATGAGCACAACTACATGCTTGCAACTAACCATCCTCAGCCTCAACTGTTCTTACAATGAAATATTTCTAATCTTTGTAATTAAACTTTAAACTCTTCTTTTGTATCATCACTTACTTTTGAAAGCAACACATCTAGGAATGGGGTATTTAAAATATTAAATATTCAAGTACATTTTGGTGTCTCCAAAAATAAACTGCCATACATTAATAGGAAATAGTGATGAAATTTTTTTAAATTGTTGTAATATTTCTTCAGTGCTCAGTGCATTCTACTTTTCAAAACGCTGTTTACCTTTTTATGTTTCATGCAGTGTCTTCACGTTAGAAAAAATTATTTATATCTACATGCTTTCTGATTAAAATTTGCAATTATTGTGACGCAATGTTTTATGATATGATATTCTAAGCAAACGCAAATCTAAGCTTCTCACCATAACATAGAGCCGGCTCTAACTCTTCTGAATTACCAGTTGTGAGTTTATGCTGTCAAATTCCATAGCCATTTGCAGCTTGAAACTTCAAGCACACCTCATCTAATTATATTTTTTTATTCATGAGCATATACTACACAATGTCTGTGCTACACAATATCTGTGCTACACAATGTTTGTATGTAGTACAGAATGTTTTCTTTTCTTCTCTTTTGTTGATAAGATTGTTTTTAGTACATATGACGCATCAAAGTAGTTGTACACCTACAACTTTCAAACTTTATTTTTTTTGATAAAAGTTTGAGTAGCTTCATATTTAATCGCTTTATTTCTTTAGAATCGAATCAGAGCTGCACCAGGATCTGTCTGGAGTCTAGAGTACAGCGTTCAGAAGCCTGCAGATCCTGACAAAGCTCATAAGTCAAGCAAAGGGAATGGCATATAAATAATATTGGATTTATGAGCATTACAACTTTTGAACATAACTTCTGGCAACACAAAGTGAACTCTTCCTTTTCATTTTCAATTGATTCAGTCATAAGGCTTATTTTTTACATATTATTCGGCGCAGGCATGCATGAAAACATAGAACTGGGAACGAAACATGTAGACAGGCTCATGGCGGGAGATCATTTCATTGAATTATCCTATTATATTTGAAGCTATTACGCATAAATAAAGTTATATTGTGCTTCAATTTTTGTGAGAAGTTCAACCTAAACCTGAATATAATACTGTCAATAAAGGGGAGAAAATTAACCCCATATAACGTTTTTTTTCTCTCATCATTATCAAGTTTATAACTGAAAAAAAATCAGCCCTTAAGATCGTGCTTGAGTACGTACTGAACAACACAGGAGTAACTTTAATGCCACACAGAACACCGTACTTGAGCCATGTGTCCTGGCCCTATCCACCCGGCAAGCACACGTGAGGCCTGTACGTGAGGGGCACATTTGAGGCCCGCATGTAAGGCGCACATGTGAGGCACACATATAAGGTACACACATGAGGCACACATGTGTATGAAGTGAACATGTGAGGCACGCAGGTGAGGGACGCACGTGAAGCACGCGCGTGAGGGACACACGTGAGGCATGCACGTGAGGAACACACGTGAGGCATGCACGTGAGGAACACACGTGAGGCAGGCACGTGAGGAACACACGTGAGGCAGGCACGTGAGGGACACACGTGCAGCACGCTCATGAGGGACGAGAGTGAGGCACGCATATAAGGCTTACACATGAGGCATGCGAGGGAGCGTGCGTGTGCAAATTGAACAGACTAAACTGTGCACGACATCACTTTACGTCATCAAAACTGAGTTCTGATACGGCGGTAACGACTGATGCTTGCTGATGTCTCGTTCTTATCTATGTTGCAGTTCACGGGGTACTGGCAAAAATTCTGTATGTTTGAATTCTGTGGTAGTGTCAAGTCCGATAATTGTGAACCAAATATAATTTTGCTTAATGGAGAAATAAAATATCCCATTCAGAGTCGTTTTATCTTCACTCAAGAAATACAGTCAGTATACTGGTTTACTGTTGTAAGTTAACTTTTACTACGTCGAGCTCACTCCTAAAGTGTCTGACCTGGAAAAATGACCAGGATAAAAAATAGATTTCCCTTTCCCCAGTATGGTTTGAAAATGAAAGTTGATAGTGGTCTATGCCATTTGTATACCACGTCCAAATGGTATTGCAGTCCCTGATGAATAAGCGATCAGATGACGATCTGAATAAAAGATGTGCAATGATTGTATCGGGGCAGGTAAATGAAAATCCGTTTGTACAGTTAGACTGACACATTCATTAAGCAACTTCAACCTGCTGTATTTCATATAAATGGAATTGCTGAACATTAGTTGATAAAACAGTATCTATTTGAAAACAAACAAAGTGCTGACTCATATACAGTTTTACAACTCAAACCAATTTAGAAACATAATTTTTTAGCTAGAAATGCTTCCAAAAGCTGAGCAGAGAATGTATACATATATCAGCTCTTAGGAACTAGTACGATATTTATGTCCATTAAACTTTAACCATTGCTTACTCCCCTTGCTTTTTGCTCATCTATGTTACATACTACCTCTTCCACTGATATGAGCACGGATTGCACGCTGCATTAGTACCTGATCTCATTCTTAAGCCATTTGCTGCAGATACAAACAATATCGTAAGCAATGCGGCACGACTATCCCTCTCAGAAAGCTTGCATTGCATGTCAATTTCAATTTCTGGGAGCAATAAAGTTGACGAGCATAAATGGAAGGAGTGAAGGAATGGCTTCCTATGCTGTGTTATCACCAGAGTTGCTCCATGGGCCAGATTGCATTAGAAATACAGTATGTTAAGTGAAGACAGCATGCGGTCTTCGTGCTCATTATCAGTATATTTCGAGTACATATACAGTTCACAGTCCCTGTAAATTACATGCACATTTCCCACAGTCCCTGTACGTCACATATATATGCTACAGTCCCTGTAGATTACATGTACATTTCCCCGTTTGCGGACACGACATGTACATTTCCCACAGCCCCTGTAGGTTATATATGCATTTCCCACAGTCCTTGTAGGTTACATGTAATTTTCTCCAGTTACTGTACATTTTGTAAACATTTTTTGTAAGCTAAATGTGCATTTTCTGTAAATTCCACTTACGTTCTTGCGATATTCTCACGTTCACAGGTCTGTAATGCTCTCAAATGTTAGACCAATCATCCTGCTCGTGAATTGAATTACGCTTCAAAATTAATTGTTCGAGCATAACTTCGTCACTAAACTCTTATACTATTTTTCAACGTTCCAAATGATATTTTTTTGTAATTATAAGTGATTATTAATTAATTGTGTTCTCTACAAGTTACAACACCTAGAAGAGCTTTTAAGCTGTTTTTCTCTCACATAGTTTTTAGCTGCCTATCAGTCCATACTTTTAGTTCGGTGTACTTATAACCCCACTGGATGGAATAATACAATTTTCAGTGCCGGAAGCGATCATAGAGTACCATTATTGTAGCTGCTTGACTTCGTAACAAATACATACATTGTATTTCCTTGTGGAATTAGACTTCAATCAGCACAAAACAGATCTCATGGCTGACAGGTCTCAGTCAAATTCATATTTGCAAACGACTTCGAGTAAGGTCTACTCTGTCATTTTCTGTCTCGGTTAGGAAGAAAGACAATTGTCTTACGAAATGTGAGTTGAAGGGAGGTATCCTGGTTTCTTCATCCTGACTCTCAGCGCCTGCTGCTACTATCCGCTTGTAGCGCAATGCAGGGAATCAATACAGTGAACAAGTTCTCGGCAGTGAGCAAATTCTCAGCAGTGAACAAGTTCTCTCCCAGTTAAGAAATTCTGAGTCACTGAACAAGTTCTCAATCAGTGAACAAGTTCCCAGTCAGTGAAGAAGTTTTCCTTGGTGCATGCGAGTGTATTCAGGTGCATGTACGTGCATGCAGGTACATACTAGTGCACACGGGTACTTAGAGATGGTGCAAATAAATGCACACAGGTGTATACAAGTCCATACATGCGTATACATGTGCAAACGAGGTCTGTCTAAAACTTATTCGTACTCTGTCTCTAACAAATATGTTACTCACATGACAGAATTGGGACCCTTATTTTTTGTCAGCGTAGTCTTCTTGCTCTTCTATGTACACACTTAGCCCACCGTTCCTTCAACTGCCGAAAACACTTCTGGAAGGCTTCTTTTGAAATGATGCTCAAAACCGCCGTTGTGGTCTGCCTCATTTCTTCTCTGTTCTCAAAACTGGATTCATTCGATTGCAATTTTCAATTTCAGAAACAACCAGAAGTCGCAAGGAGCCATGTTTGCAGAGTAAGGATGCCCTGTGCAACCCCGAAACGAAGTTCATTCTGTTTAGCCGATAGCAGCCGGGACACACATTTTGCAGCCCCACTGTACATACTAAAATCATTCCACAAAATTGCAGGGGCAAAATCTTTACTGTCCTAACTTCTTCCACATTCTCTCGTTCAGACAAACATCGATCTCCCATCATCAGATTTTCCACCCTCTCAACAATAGTTGTATTCGGAGCGGTTTGTGGCTTCCTAGAGAAATTGTCACTCTCCACTCAGAAATGCGGATACTTTTGTATCGGTTGAACCCCTCCTTAATTTGTGTTACTCCATAGCCATACCATCGTCTCCAAACACTTGCTGAGTCGTACAAATTCTTTCACTTTGAGAATCACCAAGCTTAAAATTCATTCAGTCATCTTAAAAGAAACCAAACCCGACATGAATCTAAACAATTGTATTGAGAGAACGCAGACACGCTTGAAATCTATAAATAATTTAAAATAATATTTATTTATTTCAGTTGTCAATATGAAATGATTGTGTGTATATATATGTTGCATCTAGCATTTTCTATGGTATACCACCTCAATTTACAGTTTCTTCGTGGATGATCTCTCAGAGCACGTATTTTTTCCTTCGTAGATTATCATCAAATTAATAACGTTGCTTGGCTTAGGAGTTTTTAGCGGCACATGAACAAAATTACTGAGCTTTGTGTACCGGCTATTAAAAACAAATCTTATTTTACATTTGACTGGTATGCACACAACTTGGCGAATGTAGGGAGCCTTGTCAGAGATGCTCAATTATTGTTGAAGCTGTTGCAGAGCATTGAAGTTGTTAATTGGATTTTCTAACATGAAGTTTAAAGAAATTGGTTTCAAGGTAGTGTAATTTATTTCGTGAAACCGATAGCTGATTATAATATTATGAAGTAATAAAAACGTAAGACTTAACAGAAAAACTCTGCCGTGGAACATTACTTAGGAACATTACAATGAATTGTATGACTTCCGTGCTGGCAAAATTTCATGTTCCTATATCAATAAATTTTATGGGAAATATGTAATAACTATAACAAGGGAATGGGATTACATTGTCCAGTGGAGGAGATACTCTTGAGAGGCACACTGCAGCTGGGCTTCCAGAACTACTTTGAAGTTCACAATGCAAGAGCAGGGCTTCTAACAAACCCGTTGCACTCTCACTACTTTGTGTTCAGGAAACAGCGTTCATTCCAATAGTAACACTGACGCTCATCTCAATAGTAACACTGACGCTCGTCTCAATAGTAACACCGACACTTATCCTGATTGCAACACTGACG
>VCRD01002829.1:52449-76145 GCA_006783055.1 Trinorchestia longiramus
ATCTGAATAGTAACACTGACACTCATCCCAATAGTAACACTGACGCTCATCTGAATAGTAACACTGACACTCATCCCAATAGTAACACTGACGCTCATCTGAATAGTAACACTGACACTCATCTCAATAGTAACACCGACACTTATCCTGATTGCAGCACTGACGCCAGAAAATAAAAAGAATTTGCCCTGCGCACGTTTGCTTGACGCATACCAGACACTTCAATATATGGAAGCCAGGTGGACTTCCTTAACAGTTGTAGCGTGCTTTCAAACATCCAGCGTATTGATGACGTGGGAAATTTGTAAATAAATTAAAAAATTGAATCTGAAATTCTTTAAAGAACTGTTGTTTGAGAGCATTCATATAAAAAGGTGTTATATCTTATTAAAAAATTGTTTATGGGCCCTGCAACATTTGATTCTTATTTACAAAAAATTATATATACGTATAAGAATCATCATTGTTTTATTTTAATTGCTTCCAAATTTAAACACAGAGTTCATTACGCAAAGCTGACGTCAGAACTCAGAATGCAAGTCAGTTTATTTATGCAACTGCTGAGCAGTAATTATCCTTTATCTAGGATGGGAAGTCAACGTTCATAATTTTTGGACTGATGTATTGTATGGAATTAGAAACTACATTGATTTAACTTCCAGTAGATCATCTCTATAGATTATTTCATTCATAACATTCACGCATCCAGTATACTGTACAAATGTATGTTATACACACACACGTACAGTATCACAGTATTACAGTACACTGTACACAGACATTCCCAAAAATATTACGGATGGAAAATATGCATCTCAGAACGCCCCAGTCGAAGACCTGCGTTGTAAGTTTAATTATAATGTCACTGAATGTTTTATGAATTGATGTTTCTACAAAAATACAGAAAAAGCAACACAAAATACAAAATTTCCAAATAAAACAACACCATATACCAAAATACAGATAAAACAACACAATACAAAAATACGAGTAAACCGAATGAAAGTTTTATTTATTTGGTAATTGCCACCAGAGATGGTGATTGTAAAATAGACATTGCGCTAGCACACAAGTTCGGTACACGCTCAGCATGGAACTTGGGTAGCAACCCAAGAATGGGCCAAATGGCTCGTTTCTATTGCCTTATTTTATTTTAAGCTGCAAGTTGTTCTTGTGGATATGCAGCTCTCATTGGATGCTGTACAGTTCAGCCTTTCAGTTTTTATTACTCTGATTTTCTTGTATGAAGAAGGATACGGGACGTCATCTAGATCAAAGGATAGTTTGGATCGTAGGGAGTGATTAGGATAGTATTGTTACCCCAAATACAAAGGATTGTATTGCTACCCCAAATGCAGTGATGATTTGAAGGAGCGTTAGCGTAGCTATTTTAAAGAGTACGTCGAAGCAAATTACTAAATTCCGACTACAATTGAAGGGTGGAAAGCACTAGTGGACTACTTGCATTTTTTCCCATGGTAAATATAATAAATTTTCCACGGGAAAAAATGCNCACTGACGCTCATCTCAGTAGTAACACTGACACTCATCTCAATAGTAACACTGACACTCATCTCAATAGTAACACTGACACTCATCTCAATAGTAACACTGACGCTCATCTCAGTAGTAACACTGACACTCATCTCAATAGTAACACTGACACTCATCTCAATAGTAACACTGACACTCATCTCAATAGTAACACTGATACTCATCTCAATAGTAACACTGACGCTCATCTCAATAGTAACACTGACGCTCATCTCAATAGTAACACTGACACTCATCTCAGTAGTAACACTGAAACTCATCTCAGTAGTAACACTGACACTCATCTCAATAGTAACACTGACGCTCATCTCAATAGTAACACTGACACTCATCTCAGTAGTAACACTGAAACTCATCTCAGTAGTAACACTGACACTCATCTCAATAGTAACACTGACACTTATCCTGATTGCAACACTGACGCCAGAAAATAAAAGAATTTGCCGCGCACACGTTTGCTGGACGCACACTAGACACTTCAATATATGGAAGCCTGGTGGACTTCCTTAACAGTTGTAGCGTGCTTTGAAACATCCAGCGTATTGATAACGTGGGAAATTTGTAAATAAATTGAAAAATTTAATCTGAAATTTTTTGAAGAACTGTTGTTTGAGAGCATTCATATAAAAAAGGTGTTATATCTTATTGAAAAATTGTTTATGGGCCCTGCAACATTTGATTCTTATTTACAAAAAAATAATATATACATATAAGAATCATCATTGTTTTATTTTAATTGCTTCCAAATTTAAACACAGAGTTCATTACGCAAAGCTGACGTCAGAACTCAGAATGCAATTCAGTTTATTTTTGTAACTGCAGAGGTGTAATAATCCTTTATTTAGGATGGGAAGTCAACGTTCATAATTTTTGAATTGATGTATTGTATGGAATTAGAAACTACATTGATTTAACTTCCAGTAGATCATCTATATAGATTATTTCATTCATCACATACACACGCTCAGTATACTGTACAAATGTTTGTTATACACACACACGTACAGTATCACAGTATTACAGTACACTGTACACGGACATTCCTAAAAATATTACGGATGGAAAATATGCATCTCAGAACGCCCCAGTCGAAGACCTGCGTTGTAAGTTTAATTATAATGACACTGAATGTTTTATGAACTGATGTTTCTACAAAAATACAGAAAAAGCAACACAAAATACAAAATTTCCAAATAAAACAACACCATATACCAAAATACAGATAAAACAACACAATACAAAAATACGAGTAAACCGAATGAAAGTTTTATTTATTTGGTAATTGCCACCAGAGATGGTGATTGTAAAATAAAGATCGCGCTAGCATACAAGTTCGGTACACGCTCAGCATGGACATTGGGTAGCAACCCAAGAATGGGCCAAATGGCTCGTTTCTATTGCCTTATTATATTTTAAGTTGCAAGTTGTTCTCGTGGATATGCAGCTCTCATTGGATGCTGAACAGTTCAGCCTTTCAGTTTTTTTTACTCTGATTTTCTTGTTTGAAGAAGGATACGGGACGTTATCTAGATCAAAGGATAGTTTGAATCGTAGGGAGTGATTAGGATAGTATTGTTACCCCAAATACAAAGGATTGTGTTGCTACCCCAAATGCAGTGATGATTTGAAGGAGTGTTAGCGTAGCTATTTTAAAGAGTACGTAGAAGCAAATTACTAAATTCCGACTACAATTGTTTCCGTTGTAACTATTTAATGGAATCCATGCTATGACTCGCTTTCAATCGGGGCGCTGAATGGCCGTCTTCGGCTGTGGAGAGACATCAATAATTATTAGTCATATTGATTGGCTGCTGTCGACTTCTCACGTGGACCAACAAGGCCTTGATATGCAGCAGCAAATCCTTTTCCCGCACACGATGAGGACAGTTAGTTTGGTCCTTTTCGGATGTTGCGACAAATTGGTGACTCCTGGATGGTAGATTTTTCTGATATCTATCAAAAGAAGAGGTTCTCGTTTTAGTAATTTACTCGATTCTGTATTTCTTCTTAAGGTTATCCATTGTTTTGAACTTTCAGTTTTGGATTCTAGGATCAAATGCATCAAGAGTTTTGGGTCAGCTTGCAACGGTGCTCTCACGTTTTCTTATTTCAGGCCACATCTATCTACGTGAAAAATTAATTCAAATTTTATGAACGTTTATAATTAATAGACATATTTAGGAGTGCAACGTAGAATTAGTTCAATTTGACATTTTTCGCCAATTTTGTATGAACCGTTCTCGATTGATCCAATTTTTTTTGAGGATTAAGGTAACAACTAAGCACTCTGAGAATCAGGCTCTAAAGCTTTCACTGCCGACTGCTGACATTTATAAGTGTTATTACTAAAAGCAATTGATGAAGCATACAGTGCAATTTTTAATTCCCTGATTCCAAAGACCATCAACAATACGAGTGCTTCAGTTGATCGCCACTATGTGCTTTCCTTCTTTCATTAAAATAGTATAAAATACGACTAAAGAAACGATTTCTTTGGTTGGTTTTCAGGCTGCTAACCAAGTCCCAGGCCGTCCAAGTAAAGGCATCAATAATACTCATGCACATCCATCATACACTGACATTTTAGTCAAGTGCACGCATTGCAATCATACTCAAGCCCCCCAGAATTAAGAAGGATATAAAATTAGTACGTTACAATTTCCAGTAATTCCTTATCCAATATTTGTCAAAACGAGTTGTGAATGTGTTCACAGTGCTTGCAGAAAACACATTTTTGGGCAGCTGTTTTCAGATTCCGACAATTTCAACTGGTAAGACTTTCAAAGCCTGGGATCTTTTGCAGTTTCTTATTATTAGTTACTCACCATTATTTCTGATTCACACATTATTGTCTCTATTGAAGAGGATTTCCCAAGTAACATTGTTAAAGCCTCTGAGACATTTCATGATTTACCATCCTGTACAATGATGGCCACAGTACTTCCCTCAATGCCTGTTCCTGAACAGCGGCACTTTAGAAATAGCATAAGGTAATTGGAGCATAATTATTTCACAAATGTAATCATAGTTTTCCGGATAGACGCACAATCCACTAAGGGATCCGAATATTAACAGGGGTAATATGTGCACTTCGTATGAAACCTCATTCGCAGAGTCAAGAGTTGCTGAGCGGTCAGGCATGGCGGAATCCAGCTTTATCTCCTGCTATCGAATGCTAGACTTCACCTGAACATATTAGATGCTATCGGAGTCGATACCACCCGATATTATAGATTATCGATGCTAGAATTCGCCAAAGCTCTTCAGTATTCAGTGTACAGCCTGCTATTATTTCTCTGAGTAATGGATTCATGCCGAGCTTTGATCAAAAGCTTTGAATTGATCACCACTTATGAAAAGACAATAATTGAACCACAGAAGAAAAATCAAACAATGATTTCTGAATGTTCATAAGCAGCGAGTTAAACGAACGGTCGAGTTTTAAGAAGTGTCAATCAGTTTCTCTCAAGATTTCCTTCAACATAATGTTTGAAAATAGAGCAAGGAAAACAATTTTGTTTACGCCATCTACCTTTAGAATTCTAGTATTGAAATGACGCGGTACAGAGAAATACGAGAAATACTCATACTATGTACAGACAGCAGCATGAAAATATTCTAATGAGTGCATATACATGGTTCACACGAGGCCATGCTCTCTATTGAGTCAACACATGGGTTACAGGTAGAAAAACATGTTAAAAACCTAGATGAAAATGTGATGCACTCAGAAGCTACTATTAAGCCCAAAAGAAAACTGTTCTCTCCAGTCGAGCTAAAGGTTAATATCGTGGGACATCAGAAAGCATTCCTTGCCAGGTGTTTCATAAAACTGCTCGTCACTCCCTTCCGGCCTTCAGAAAATTCCGCTCGATTGGCAGCAAGCCCTTTAGAAAAATTTCTCACTTCAGTAAATCAGTTCATCAGAATGTTTCTCTCTAGACCGTTATTAAAACTCACACGTACAAGAATGTTCCCCTCCAAGCCATTCATAACACAGAATATTGCTACATAAATCCTCCAGGTCTCTCAGAATCCTCAAACCTATCAGACCTCACAGAGTATTGCTTTTTAGGTTGCACAAATCTCTACGAACCTTCAAGTCATCAGACCCCACAGAGTATTGCTTTTTAAGTCGCCCAAACTTCCCAAAATCCAGAACTCCAAACCCTTCAACACACACATGGCTGCTGCATGCGCTACCATTACAGTCACTGTGACCTGCAGATGCATTTGTTAAATTAATTCATGAAGAAAATGTCCTTAAAAAGTATTCACCTCAGATTTACATTGTGTGGATTGGAATATGAGAAGAATATGAAAAGAATTTGAAATGAATTTGAAAAGAATATGAATAGAATATGAAAAGAATATGAATAGAATAGAATATGGATACAGCAACGACCCGTTTGGTTCATTCGTGTGTTGTTTTTCAAGTCATATGTCGTATAACGTAAACGCATCAATCACTCACATGCACCTCAATTACACACACATTTCAGTCACCTGTACACTCCTTAATTCCTACAGGCATTTCAGTCATAGCTCATTAGCTTAGGTAGAAGTAGTTAATGTTTTATCGTTTGTATTATTGACAATTGTTTTTTTCCGCATTGGTACATTCGAGTACAGTCAATACTATTCGATGTTACGTTCATACACAATCGATGTCATTATTAGTTAACTAGTACACAAGCACGTGGAAAAATTAACATGCTATTCAATGAATTTTTCCTTTCTTCTATCAGCCGACGTCGTCTTTCCGAAGCAATTTCCACATTGTAGAGGTAGAAGACTAATAAGGAAGAAAAACCTCGTATTTTATAGTAATCACACACCTTTGGTATTTGCAACACACTGCTTATAATACCTGTATACCTGTTCCATTGAGAAGTTAATACGTAACTGAAGATAAATAGTTCATTTCACCTCTTTGACAATGGTTTGTTTGCAATTAATTCCCCAATATCCAATTAGACAGTGCGGAGATAGGTAATATAATTATAAGTAACCCACTGTAGATAGTATATAATAGCATATTATTCATAGTATACAGCATGTTATTAAAAATCCTTTTGATTTGATGTATCATAGAGTTCACAATAATATTTATTCAAAAACCATATTATAGTATACTAGACAGTTCCCGTGGATGTGCCTCGGTTTCGGTTTTACTGATTTGAAATTATTATAGAGATGAATGCATTAAAGATTCGCCACGAATTATTGTGCTTTAAATGAATATTTTTCAATAATATGTACAGAACTTCCATTGTGTATCTCATCCACCGATAACGTGGCCCAGATAGTAGCCGTTGAAATTCCATGATTTGATAGTGATAAAATTCAGGATCTATAAAATAAAATACATTTTTCAGTTTTACCCCTGATATGATCAAAATCTGAATACTTTTCATGAATGTATACAGAACTTTCATTTTCTATTTTGTCTACCGATAATATAGCTGTGTAAGAGATGATAGCTAAGAACGAAAAAAATTGCGTATTTTATAGCGATCCGGCACCTTTGGTATCCACAATACAATGCTTATAATACAAGGTGTCCACAAAAAATGTATCCACTAGCAGATATATGTATATATGATACCGGAACCGTACAACAGTTTAATTCTGATTCATTTCTTTAGCTTTTATACCTTTCGATATAAATAATTAAATAACCTAATACTAAAAATGACCGTCGTGTGTTTATATATTTATTTATATATTTATTTATATGTTCCGTGTCATGCTTATAAAAATAGATAGGAAGAAATTAACACTGGCAGTCTTGGTTTTACTTCTTTGGTAAATTAATACACTCACTTTTGCAGTACATGTGAACTATAATAAGTCACTTTCAAAAAAATTAGAGAGATCCAGAGCCTTATATACTCGAGTCCGTATCGTGGATACCGAGTTCGACAGGGTATTTAATATCTTTCCAACAGTATTTGCCATGATTTTTGATGGCACGAGTACACTAGTGAATCAGAATTAACCTGTTATATGGTTCCAGTATCATATATACACACATCGGTCAGTGGATAGATTTTTTGTGGACACCCTGTACATGCATGCCCGTTCTCATTTCAGTTCAATAATTTTCTTTCGGTAATAGATACGAAGTAATGGGACGGACACACACAGATAGGCAGAGAGAGATGGAGTTACATAGTCGATTATATCATATATGTAGACTAGTGTACGCATGCCATCAGAAATTATGGCAAATACTGTTCTTACAGCTATTTTTTCTTGCGCTGCTATTCTATGAGTCCTTCTACGAATATAACGCTAGTCATCATCCTCCTGTTCACGCCTCTACGCTTGCCTTAGTTTTGCTGCTGAGCGTATGGCCTCTAGTCGTTCTTGTGAACTACTTGCATACTGATCCCACCCCTACTGCCTTAGAACAGCTTGTTGTTCTTGAGTTAATCTTTCTCTCGTTCTTCTTTTCGCTCTCGATTTAGTCTTTTTTCGTTCGAGTGAAATTTCCATGCTTAAACTTATTTCAAAGGTAACTTATTTTTCTTGTGACAGTAATAAACACTTAGAATACAGTATTTTTGAGCCACAATAGAAGTAGTTATAGCCATTCGTGTCATAACCTAGATACAGAAATTCAGCATTACTGAAAGCAACTGCGAGCTTGTGTATGTATATTGTAATACGCAATACCCAACCGAACTCGGTATCCACTATGCGAACTCGAGTATATAAGGCTCTGGATCTCTCTAAGTTTTTTGAAAGTGACTTATTATAATGCACTTGTACAACGAAAATGAGTGTACAGCGACCAAGACTGCCAGTGCTAATTTCTTCCTATCTATTCCTAAAAGCGTGACTCGAAACATATGAATAAATAAATACATAAACACACGACGGTCATTCTTAGTATTAGATGATGATTATGTTCATAGTTGATGTAACTAACAGTGCAGTACTAATTGGTCAATTTTCTAGAAATCTCTCGTGCAAAATGAAAAGAAGAACCAAAGTAAAAGGGAACATTTCTAATGTCATTCGTTTCAGAATGCTGAAACTCCACCGGAAGTACTGAAATAAAGAAAAGTGAAACTTGAAATATACCATTGAATTATTTACGTCATGTTTATTCATAGTTTTTCATAGTTTCACTAGGAAAAATCCAATATAAACCAAGTTGTTTGACAGGCGTTGTGCATGTTATGTCAAACAAGGGACTCATCCCTGAACTAAAATCCTTCATTTCTTGTAATGACAAAACTTTGATATAGAAAATTAGGTATTGCTCATGAATTCTTTGCTCATTTAGAAAAACGATTTAATGTGACTTTTTCCATTCATATTTGATATCTAAAACATACACGCTCATGCTTCCTATATACTACACAAACACTTAAATTCAATTAGAAAGTTGTTCTTCATGAACTTAAATGTTACATTTTAAATACAGAGGTTCATTTGCATTTAATTCTGGGATGATATCTGAAGAATAATTAACAAGAAAGTCATTTTTAAGGCCAGATATTCAATTTTAATTTTCAAACTCACAACAACTTTTTGATATGCCTGAGATGAAGTTAAGGAGCGTAAAAATGAGCCACTGCAGCTGACGTGCTTGCTGCAGCTACTGCAAAAGTAATCTTAGCTGTAGATTACCTGTTCACTAAGACCAAGTCTTGTTATTAAGAAGCCAAAGCACACAGCGCGTTGTAGGCGAACGTACAGTCCTGAACCTGACAGCCGCATGAGCCAACTCTTATTTTATTCCAAATCAAGAAAAAAGTTTAGTCAGAATTTTAATGAAGTTCACAATGTAAGCAAACAGTAACAACAAGGTGAAAACTTCTGAAAATTTTCAGCTGAGAAGTCAATGTCTTAATGGAGCAAAAATTTTCTTGCATTATCAAGTTCGTCTTCGTGGGAGAGAGTGATGTTATCTGCAGTAGATAAGGCTTTACAGTTCACTTGCATCCGAGTCTAGGTAAAGAGTAGTGGCCTGCACACCTCGGCTGATTGTCTTCAAAAGAAATGCATATGAGCAGTCTAGAACCCTTGAACCCGTCTCCTGAATGTCAGCATACAAGCTCCTCAAGGCCAATTGGTAAACAGGGTCTTTACCCCAACACAGCTGATGCAGATTCTACGTATGGTAATTTGGATAGTTTTATTTGATAATACCATACACTAACCCAAGCATATCATAACCCAATTTTTCTGTCTATACATATATGAGGGTATGATACCTAACATGAGCCTTAAAACAAACACAACATCGATAATAATGCAACCTGTTTTATTTAAGTGGGAGATTTAAGTTCAAAGTCACTAACCAGCATTTGTAAATGACACTCACGTGCAATAATTTGCTTATTATTATCAATTTTTAAAACTGTAAATATGAATATGAGGAACGTCATACTCATTAAGATTCGAATTACTTCCTATCAGTATGATAGGTGAATACTATATTGATGTGACTTTAATTGCCATGTGAACTAACTACCATCGTACAAGATCCCTACAGCTGCAGTATTTTTGAACTATTTGAACCTTAAAATGAATTAATGAAATTGTTCCGAACATTACATCTATGGCTACAGTGAAAAAATTGGCTTGAGAACCAAAAATAGGGCAATACTTTGTCAGTTATGGTTATAGCCAAAACGCAGCTGTTCGAAATCGCTGGGTCATTTTGCTGAGAGCAGCATCGAGCTCGAGGAGCGAGCCTGAGACCGAGGTAGCTGCTAGAGAGGGTTACGAAGACGACATCACTGTTGTGAGAGAGCAGAATGTTGTGCAGCACTGGGAGAGAGCAGGATGTGGTGCAGCACTGGGAGAGAGCAGGATGTGGGGCAGCACTGGGAGAGGGCTGGATGTGGTGCAGCACTGGGAGAGAGCAGGATGTGGTGCAGCACTGGAATAACTGTGTTCATAATTAGGCAAGTCAGCTGAACTGCAAAAAAGCAATACCTTCGAGCATAAACTAAACACTGTATTGAAGAGTAGGAAAATCTTCATATTCTGAGATTTTAAATACAAATTAGCAGAATAAGGTTAAACAAAACTAAATTTTGAACTTCAAGTGCACTGTAATGTAAGATAGATGTGTTGGATACATTAATCAATGTTTTTTAGAATAATTTATTGAATGAATAGGAAAAGGAGTGAAAATTGGAATTATTTGTTTTGTTTAAATAATTAAAATAATTTGACATTAGTTTTAGAATACGTTATGAATTTTAGCTCAGAAAATATGGCACCTTCGCTACCGTTCAGAGTGTGTCATCCAAATGAATGGAGCCCTATTCCCCTTACTCCAAAAATTCTCCATAAGGAATAGAGGGAAGCAAAATCCTTCTTGTATAATGGTATGGAAATGTTATTCTGAGCTCGTCGACATGTTTTGGCTTTGAGGTCGTATGCCGTACCAGTGCACCATCACATGTAATAATATCTTTCGTGAAATTCCCTTTCTTCACATTGGTTAGGTTTTGTTTTGACTTTTTAGCCCCAAATTAATGCAGAGTCAAGACCTGATTTTAATTCACATGCTTTGATATATGACGTGTATAATCACGCATGAGGTGAACAAGAAAAATATCAGAACAATTCATTGTCATTCTAGGAACTTAAGCAGATTTTGAATAAGCTTTTAAAAGCAGCACAAGAGAGAAAATTTAATGCAACAGGCAAAGTTGGACAAATAATTACAGCCTAACTACGAAAAATGTCTCCATCAGTTTTGACATAACAGGTTCACAAAAATGTAATACCACTTCTTATTATATCAAAGCTGATCACTGGAAATATTTCACACTTCCTAACTTCTAGAAACCATTTTGAAGAACGAATAGATGTAAATAATAATGTCGCCTCAATACTGTCAGAGGTCATCTCCCTCTAATGAACAGCGTTTGATGTGTTGGTGAATAAATTCTAGAGTGTGAAGAGCTAAAATTACTGAACACCAATCTGAAATTTTCAGTGTCTATAGCTATTCAAATACGTCTTAGTACTAAAAAATTATTTGGCCTTGAAATTAGGTCACTGAGCTTTTTTTTGAATTAAAAGTCCATGATTAGCTTTAGAAATTTTTCTGTTCAAATTATTTAGATACAGGAAATATTGGCGTTGTGCTGTCTTTTCTGATATCGATCTACAACTATTTGTACACAAATCAATGCAGCTGTCCTTGCTCGTTTTAATATCTCAGTGCAAACTTAATTGCTTGTTCCAATTAAGGGGTTCTCCGACGCTGAGCGTTGTTAATTAAGATGCATCAATATTGCATTGAGGGCAGGGGTATTGCATCACTCCCTCCATATTGAGGGAGTGATGCAATACACTGCCACACTCCCTGATATTGAGGGAGTGAGGCATTACACTGCCACACTCCCTGATATTGAGGGAGTGAGGCATTACACTGCCACACTCCCTGATATTGAGGGAGTGATGCATTACACTGCCACACTCCCTGATATTGAGGGAGTGATGCATTACACTGCCACACTCCCTGATATTGAGGGAGTGATGCATTACACTGTCATACTCCCTGATATTGAGGGAGTGAGGCATTACACTGCCACACTCCCTGATATTGAGGGAGTGATGCATTACACTGTCATACTCCTCCTCACGGCAACTATGAGATCTCAATACTGTGTAATCTGTCATCTACAGTTTTAGCTTCGTTCTGAAGGGAACCGAGGTTCTTTTGTCACCTAAGCCTTATTTCAGTTTCGTTTCAACAATTGAGAATTTTTCACAGCAAAATATAGACGAATTGTCGTATTTTTTTCTTGTTCATCTATAGAAAATAGAATCAGGCAAAAGTTATCAATAAATTATCGAGTTAAAGCCATTGGATGACCCCGCCGTGCGGATGCGATCGTGATAACAAAATATCAGGTTGTCCAGAAAGTTCATGCCGATTTTTAAAGTAGAGAAAAAGTTCAATATATATAAGCCAATACATTTTTAATCAACCAAATATGAACCATTTAGTCGCACAAAGCGTTTCCATCTTTCTTTTGACTATAAAATACTTTCATCACAGAATTGAGGCGGTTTCATTCGAAAGAATTCATCAGGGTATCTTTTTAGGTCATTCAAGAAATTGAAACCTTTTCATTAAGACTGTTTTGCTAGGACCGAAATAAATGATCAACCGAAGGAGCAATATCTGGTGAACATGGAAGGTGGGATTACACATCCCAGCCAAGCTGTAGCAATTTTTTACAGGTTTTAAAAGGAATGTGTGTTCTGGCATTAGCCTGATGGATCACTGTAAACTCGTATATAACTTCGGTTGCTTGTGATGAATTTTTCCTCTATGGAAATAGAAAAGCATCGGGTGTGTTCTAAATGGAAGTCTAGTCAAATTTTACTTTCCAAACTCAGTCATGTTGTTAATAAGTCGAAAGATGAACTACTAAAAAAATCGGCACGAACTTTCCGGACAACCCAATAAATTGTGCTGATGAAATTCTATTTATAATACAAGTTAGCCTTGAATATTCATCATGCTCACTATCCGTGATAATTATAATTTCGTTTTGTAGTGCATCTATTTGTTTATTACGTAGGGAAAATTCCTCGTAGTTCCAGGAAAGCTACATTCCAGCACTGACAGTTCTCCCTGCAGAACACATCAACCTCAGAACGTTGGTATGACTTCTTCTGAACAAATCAGGCCGTCGTCCTGAATTCATATGTTTATCTGAGAAAAACTTGCCCTTCAGTGCAGGGAATAAATGTCAGGAAACGTTACTCAATTTAATTGAATTTTATTTTGTGTCAGGTGCAATACGAAGAATTTACCCTGTAGTTCTCTTTCTCATGGCGTGGTCTACATGCGGAAGATTGGAAGTAGTTCAAGTGGAAGCTAGCATTGTTTGCGATAACGCGCGCATGCTTGCGTGAAATCAAAACACGTTAATGTACTTGTATGCATCTAACTGCGTTGTTTTACTAGTACTCATCTGAACGCATTGTTTTACTAGTACTCATCTGAACGCGTTGTTTTACTAGTACTCATCTGAACGCGTTGTTTTACTAGTACTCATCTGAACGCGTTGTTTTACTAGTACTCATCTGAACGCGTTGTTTTACTAGTACTCATCTGAACGCGTTGTTTTACTAGTACTCATCTGAACGCGTTGTTTTACTAGTACTCATCTGAACCCGTTGTTTTACTAGTACATCAAAGACCAACTGGTGAAGTGACACGCCACGTGCGTCCTGTTGCGTACTATAGTGGCTTCGCCCCTGCAAATATTAATCTATACAGCCAATTATTATCACTACACTTATTTTTCCCTATATTAGTGATGAAAAACATGCGTAGTTTGTTGTTATCTGTCGGTCCTGGAATGGAAAAGCAGCTGGCAGGTCTAATATAATTAATGCATTGATCCCCAATTCAGTGCTGACAAGAGTAACCAACTAAACAGCCTGTTAGTTAAAAAAATATTTAAACGTACGTTGCGACTATAAATGCTATTCTGTGAAGACAGACTCTACTCTCAGGCTTCTGTACACATTCTGAAGTTTCACCTACCAAGAAAACAGAAAGTTGTAGAGCAAAGGTACAAGTCGGCCTAAAAATTCTTGCACTGTCAGTCAAACTATGCATGCTTGAATGTACTAAATTGAAATTTAAAATTACAATACACCTGAAGTTGAAAATGATATTTTACGGCTAATTTGCTGCACGATTCCAGTCTCGAGGTAACTTTTGGTATGGAATACAAGAGATCTGCAGTGTAGGCGAGCTCCGTATAATACAATCAACCCCTAGCCCAAAGGTTCCCAATCTTTTTTTCTGTCATTTCCCTCTGCACCCAATTCTACCACCCATATATCCCCCTTCAGTGTACGAAAGAAAGAGTAGTGAAACACACTGTGATAACTTACTAATTTATTTTTAAAATGCACAAATATACTGATAAAGATGAAGTCGCACAGTAAAGTGGATAGAGAGCGATTAGTAACAACTAACCGCATAGCCTCAGACTTGAGAAAATATATCTGAGATTTTTTATATTTAGTATGGAGTGTAATTAGTTCTCCCCTGGTAGCTTCAAAGTTCCCCCCAGGGGAAAATTTCTCTCAGTTTGGGACTCACTGCTCTAGGCTGTCCAGAGGCTAGTCAGAACTAAACTCGCTCACGCTTTTCCAGGAAGCGTAGCCTCAGTTCTCAATTTACGCGTATATTCAGTTGTGATATGTGCTATGGGAGTAACATCAGGCATTGGTCGAAAATTTGAACGACGAAACAAATCCTGTTGAAAAAGAAATCCCTGTGGCTTAGTTTAATGGCAGGACTTGCGCACATTTTCATTACATTTGAAAGACAGGAAACAACAGACCATGATAATGAAGACTAAAGTGAATTAATTGTTTGCACTTAATATCAGTGGGGTTTATTGTATTAGCGTGAAAAGCTCGATCAGCGAAGGAATTAAGCCTTCAATACAGAGTAGAGCCTCATTTTAAATTAACTACTGTGCCTTTGCTGTATATTTAATGGAGAGACCAAACCAATTATGTACAGTGACCAATTGGTTACAGCTGTACTCTAGCTAGGTTTGCGCTTACCATAATTTTTCTCGTGGTTACTTTGCATATAAGCAAACCACTAAAATATGATAGACTACTTCTTCCTTTTTACGCGTATTTCAGGATGCATATCAGGTTCTTGAGTGATAAATCCGTCCAAGTCACTCAAGGATTCACACAGCATTACGTTTTTGATGCAGCAGCAAAGAAAGTCCACTCGTCACGCGATTTTCAGATCAATTTGACAAGCATTCTAACGTTCTTAGGCCAGTGACAGATATAAAGCACTTGAACATCAAAATTACACGCCACAGAAGACACACAAATGACTTGAGAATCACAGCTGACAGCTGCATGGTATTCTGAGAGCAGCATGAGTCTTAGCAGTTGCACAGACGCTCGTAAAAAGGGCTAGGCAGTGCAGCGCTCATAAACGAGACGTTTTATCTCTGGACAAAAGGCTCGTAGTGTACGACAGGCTGTAAGGCGTACTCAGAACCTGCATCACGTCTTGAAGGAGCTTGATTCGTAGTCCCAGATATGAAAAATTGGACTCTAATAATAATCCTAACCAAAATAATGCTAAAATTTGCATGAAATTTTTTTTCACGTACAGTGTTCCCTCACTTATCGCGGGTGTTATGTTCCTTCCAGGACCATCCGCAATGAGTGAAAATCTTCGATGTAGAGACGCTGTATTTTAATATCACGTGCATAATAAGATAACATCATTTCATAACTATGCACACGCGATAGTCCGATGCTAACGTGAAATGGAAGAGCGGTGAGTGGAAGTTTTGCCCTAACGAAAGAAAAGAAGGTACGACGGTTACGGAGCCAATCAGCGAATGGGATACAGAACAGCACTCTTTGGTTGGTTGCTTTCCATCAGTCAACCAATCGTGTGTTGTTGACAATCTCACGTCGGCAAGTAGCGTCTCAAGCGACCGCTGCGTAAATCCTACTGTTCGTTTTTGGTGTATTCATCCGCTGAGTAAACACGCTGTTTACTGTAAATCGCAATTTTTAATACATATTTACATACTTACATTTTTATACATTTTGTAATTTTTTGAATCAAAATTCATCAAATATATACATTACCGTTCAACACGTACTATGTATGGGCAAAATGAGTACTGCAAACACCCGCGAAGAAGCGAAAATACTTCGGTAAATATTTTACATCAATATTTGTTGAAAATCTGCGAAATAGTGAGTCCGCGATCAACGAACCGTGAAGTAGCGAGGGAGCACTGTATTAGGTAATTTGTACACCAATATTTTTTGATCGTATATACATTTTTGCGGAATTGAGTATGATAATATACACCTCTTGGTCTCATATATGTATTATCTATGATTCCAATGTACTGCAATGTTCTAGAAATTTATTCATTCAAGTGTTTTTGTACACTCGTAACGTAATTAATACAGTTTTGGTGGCAATATTCATAGAAAAGAAGTGTCGTACACAAATTAAACTGAGGATGCATAATTTTATCAGCATAAAATAAGAAAAGATGACTAATAACTACAATGACCAAAGAACGTAGTTCAATTATTCATGTTATTGGTATCTTGGATAAAACTTCAGCACTCCGGTATATTTGAAACTTACTCTGCAGTTATTGACCATTGAAAAAATTTGGAAACAGGATTTAGTAGCCCTGCATCTTGTTTAGTATCTTAGAAACTAAATTACTAACTAATGCAATCCTTATCAAGCAACTATAATACCGTAGGCGTAAACTCTACACTACTTACTCAACTCACATGCTACTTTATCCATTTGTACTGTAAAATTCGTCCATGTGTCTTTTTCAAATCCGATTGAGTCCAAATTTAATTCATTTTCAAATCTAGGCAATTAAATCACAACCGAAACCAAAAAGTTAGTACACTTTTTCAGCGTACTTTTAACAATTTGACCGCCAGTGTTTCGCTCACGCAATTCAATTTTTATCTAACGGTATTTTTTTCCGGGCTTAAACTTTTAACTATATTCTTCGATTTTTTAAAGAATGTGTGTCCGTCTCCATCAGTTGAGGGGTTGAAATAAGTCTAAAAGCACTAATATGTGAATGTCTACCTTCACTTATATTTTCTTTACTTTTCAGGCATACGTCATGAAAACAGCTCCTTCTCGTTCTCGTACCGCCAAAAAGACTGTTCCATTCTCGTCTTAGTGCTTCGAAGAATCTTATTTCTTGCTCCATAGCTCATTTGTGATGTTCAAGGCACATGACACGCCTTTATCTCCGTGAGAATGCAAAGTTCTTTGAGAGAGATTTCTGGCTGTCGAGATACGCTTCAGTGAAGCGTGTTTATTTCACGTTAAATTCGTCCAGAAAATTCATGATGAAGAAAATGAAGGCAGTACGCTAAGTCGTTGGCCCGTTTGTTTTCACCTTGGGAATAAAGTGCGTTTTTAAATCTTTTACTAATGTTTCAAAGCTGCTTGAAATTTATTTGTTAATATCCCAAAACAGTGTTTGGAGAAGTTCATTGAATACATACAAACGAAAACATGCTAGTTCGCGATCCAAAACTAGACTTTTGATGCAAAGAAACGAATTCGATGTCACTTGAAGCGAGAGTTGGGTGGTAGCAAGTATATCTTAAAATATCACTAGCATCATTGTTTCGATTCACGTGTTAAAAAAGAGAACTCTGTCAGAATTCTCTTTTTCATCACCATTACTGATTTCATTGATATATAATAATTGCAACAATCTTGTGTACTCCAATCGGACCTTTGAATGTTTTCAAGCCCCAGTCCAGCCATTTTCAACGCTCAGGAAAATAAAGGTTTCTTACTGCGTTGCCTGTTGACGGAAACTGAATACTGGAAACCGAGCTATGGGGAGTGTGGTCGTCTACACACAAAAATATCGCCCAACTGCAGTAAAATTTTACCCAACTCTCGCCCAGGACCGCTGTCGCTGTCTGTGAAGGGCATTTGATCTTTTCGGTTTTTTAAAAGTTAAGTTCGCCCTGGACTTTTGAAAACTTTTGGCGACGAGAGAAGTAAGCTTCCAGTTCCAACAGAGTGCCAAGGCTTACAATCCTCATGACTTTATCGCCCAGAAAAATGACTAACAGTGACACATACTTGTCACAAAAGACACATACTTGTCTTCCTACATGCAGTGATTTTACACGCATCTTATATTGAAATAGAAATGACGAGGTAATGGTCAGATTCTTCAGGATTAAGTCGGAGTTTAGCCTCAGTTCAGGTTTTGCTGCTCAAATTTGAAGAGAAATTTTGTCATAAACATGAGGCTTATTGTTTCTTGTCCTAGGAATTTATTTTGAAAACTAACCTGGTAAATCAAGCATATGTATATATGCTGTACTGAACAGCAGATCAGTTCGTAATGAATAAAGCATGCAATGTTTTAAAATATTAATATCAGGTGCAGTAAAACATAGCTAATTAGCCAATTTCGGTAGCGCTAGAATTATTTTTATTGCAAATTTAGAAAATCAAACTGAAATAAATAATTATATTTACATGTCATTTTTAGAACTGAGGGATTCTCATCAAATGTAAACATCTCTGATAATTTTACAAAATCAGTACACCGAAGATGAATATTCAGCATATAAAACTTCAGTTTAAATCATGTTATTCGTTCGCAAGTTATCGAAATATCAATTGTTGGGTTGAACACATTGCATTCGCAACGTTGTAACACAATTTTCAATCATGACAATACGAAAGTGATCCTTTTACGTCATTTTCATTGATTTTTGAAAAATCAATTTGCTTTGAAACGATTGTTTGAATAACGAGTTATTACTGCGTCAACCAATATTTTTTTACTGTGCCAACCAACATAATTTTACAAAGCCAAGCAATAATTTTTTGATCGTTTCAAGTAAACATTTTTACAACAGCTCTGATTGAGACCTGGTTTTGCACTTGGCTTTCTTTGCCAAGAAGTTTAAGCTACGGGAGATGAAACCATCCTGTGTCAGAACTAGGCTGAGGCAGCGGCAGTCCTGCTGCAAACATTCGGTCAAACACTGGGTCAAACAATGGTGAAAATTTCTGTGACTGTGTGACTGTGCTGATGCTGCTTGTCACATCAATGCTATAACTTACGCCAGTCTTCTCAATATGAGGATATTGTAGAGTTAATGTATAATTATCACGAAGCTTAAAGAATCATTCTCAGCTTCATAGGAAATTCTTATTTAAGACCAATGCCGTGAATGATAGTTTTTAATGGAAATAACATTTGAAAATTAGCTGTTATTGTCTCTAGGATTGATTTTCAATTATCCTAAAGGAAAAGAGTTCTCTGAAATCGATTACTAATCCCCCTATGAATGATCAAATTCTCAAATATTTACCATTATTCCAATTCTGTTATTCGTTAAAAAACCTCCAAAAAAGCAGTTTTATTCCTGGAAATGGAACACAAAAAAATGATTGCTGCCATTGCCCAATTTGACAGTTGGCGGCTCATAAGAAGAACGTTTGAGCTTGCTTTTAAATCCGGCTTATTATTTTTATTTATGGCTTTGCACTACGAAAAATAATAAAATTACTGCAAAAAAGCGTAATGAAAAACGAAGAGTGTTTGATTCAACTGGTGTTTGAAGGTATTTAATCAAATCTTTTCGTATGACTTAGAACAAAGAGTAAATAACTCACGCAGCGCTCGTATAACACATGCCATTGGTAGTAGTCTCGAGCGCATGGTGCTCTAAGCAATGGAATCTTCAAAAATGAAACAATTTTGAAGTGGTGAATGCACGTTAATAATTTTTAACCCTAAAATATTGAATACTGTGTTTAATCATCTTGAAGACATTTAGAAAACATTTCTCTTGTGCTATTCACAGAATGCTCGAAAAGTTATCAGAACATTTCCCAAGTTTCTCCTGTGGACGAGCAAAATTTGTATGATACGTTTTTCACGTGCATTGATGTATAAATGAATACTTAGACGCCTAAAATAATGGTTTATTCTCAGAAAATTTGGAATCTAAAATATTTTTTAGGCTTTGTTTACTCCCTTTGCGATTCACGCTCGTCTCCGCCTTAAATGCACAAACAGTTCACCCAGAAAAAATCCTGATTTACGGCGGTGAGCCTGGCAAACGGAAAACCATTCAGAGCTCTGAAATGAAGCCAGTTTTATAATCACTATTAAAGCATCTGTTCATCTAACGACTTTTTTTTAGGTGTGTTATGTTCAAAATGTCATGACTACGGCACTTTTTGGGATAAAATGAACTAGAATTGATTATAACTGAGGTAGACTCGAACGAGCTGTATGAACTGTATGGATGTAGTTGATCATTTCCTAGGCACACTCAAACGAGCTCCTTACTTTAAAAAGAAAATTTTTCTGTATTTTAATCTCGTTGATTATTGGTAAACATGGTAGTATGATTAGCCGCCAATTTCAAGGATTAACAACTAGCCGTCAACAAACAGATAAAACTTCCTAGCTGAAAATAAGAGCCCTTTGGTCCCTCGACATAGCAGAAATAAAATGAATTTTCACTGTCATTTTTACGATGAAAAGGAGCTCAGCTTCCGTGTATATGATAAACAAGACTCCAATATAAATATTCCTTCCCATCTGGAGAAAATCATACAATATTATTCATATATATTCTATTTTCGATTAATAGAAATATAATAACAATTACCGCTGTAAAATTATCTTCAAGTAACGACTTTTGATGATGATGTCTACTAAACAAATGAAATGAAGATAAATTTTCTTTAAACGAGTGAGTCCCTCTGGGAGGGAGTAATAGTCACCAAGTACGAGTAGTAACTCGTGACTCAATTGAAGTCAAACTCAAGTTCAAGAAGTGGTTTCTCATTTCATTATCAGTGAGTTCTAGCGTTCTTAAAGTTTAAAGACATGGGATTTTTATCAAATAGATATACCGGCGTTTAGAGGCCGCAGCTCTCAGTGCTAGCGTTGCCACAGTGCTTCAAATGTGGTTAATAAAAATGGTAAGACAAACTTTTCCCCTGAGACAGTGTTATGTGTCTCGTACCATGTTCATTATCAGACACACACAAGTGATCCATTCACTCCGACGTTCCTAAAGATAACAGGGAAAAAGTAATTTTAAACATTTCCTCACAAAAGAATTGAATAGCAATTATTTAGTCATTTTGTGACTGTACTCGCTTTTTGCTAGAAATAGGCCTGTCATTGATAATAATGAGTCCTGTATTCACTGATAATGAGTGCTGTATTCACTGATAATGAATGTTGTATTCACTGATAATGAATGCTGTATTCACGGTTAATGAGTGTTGTATTCACTCAAAAAAAAAATTCGCAGCAAAAGACAAACTGAGTTATTTTAAGCTTCCTCCTCACTTAGACTCCAACCTCAAAAATTGACTCGCCTTTCAATGATGATTCGGCTTCTATATTCTTGCAAACAACCGATAGTTCATCATGTCTTGCAGGATGTTTTTCAGCGATGCTCACAAAATTTCCAAGTTTTCATTGTTTGCCGCCACGATTTGACGACCTGGAGGCGTTCCAGAATAACTTGACTCGGAGACTTGCGATGGAAAACACCTTAAAATTGCACTAAAACTCAGAGGCAGCAAAGTTTTCTCGAAAATGCGGATGCTCAAGTTCTTCATCCGATTGTTTTTACCAAGAGCTTACAGCGTAGTTCATCCAACAATTTTTCCCTGTTCATGAATGAGAAAACCTGCAAAATAAGTCACAACGATGCGGTGAACTGGCCCCTATGAGATCCCTTGGTTATTGATAACGATTTTACTGAATGGGAGGTTGCTACATCTAAGGAAACTTGAGTTATAGGTCACTGTGATTATTTCTTGAACCATGCCGCTGCGGTTACCTCTATGGAGAAATTACAATGATAGATAATGCCTAATAAATATATGATAAACTATGAGCTAGCGTCAACATTTTATTACCTTCAGCTTTCCATGTCTCGAATCTGTTCCATTCATGCTTGTTGTAATAGCATTCATTCGTTGTAAGAAACACAATACAATGCAACACAAAATGTTCAATTCTCGCATACACTACCGACTATGATTTTGACAAATATTTACTTGAGCGGTTACGACGTTTCTTTTTAGAAAATGTAGCTGTAAAAATATCTAAAACATCCTACAACTTAATGTTGAGCATGGAGCACACGAACTTACTGAGGAATGAGGATTCATACAATAACTTTGATGGTGCTCTAATTCATAAATATTAGTAAGCAGTAACTTGTCATTAAATATTTTTCGTGGTCAAGACGTCCACCTCAGTGGACTGGAACAAGAGACTGAGGAGGCAAGTTAAGTTTTTACTCTGAAGGAAGCACTGCACGAGTCCTCATACGAGCTCATGAGTCGTCTTGGCGGATTTCAGCGTTTATTATGATTATATTAACTAATAAAATGAGTCTCTTTCAGAATAGAATAGAATAGAATAAGGCAATAGGAACGAGCCGTTTGGCCCATTCTTGGGTCGATACCCAAGTCCGATGCCGTCTAAAGTAAACTCATCAATCATGCACGTACACTTTAGCCACGTAAGTCAAATTTCAAAAGTATATTGATCACAAGAGTTTGTTTTCATAACTATACTAGTAGACAGTACATAAATGTCATTTCATAGGTATAGTAGTCAGTGACATGAATGATTTCGTTCACAAAATGCGTAGTTCAACTTCTGGAACAGTGGAAATAAAAGAACATCAATGCTATTAGTGTGATTAATCATAATATTTCTTGTTATATTTCATACCTATTTGTTTAATTATTTTTTAATTCTAATTATTCTATGATTCTGATTATTTGGAAATTATTTATTCGTGTAATGCAATGTTCAATTTTTATTGAGAAAATTTTGTGAAAATTTCTTCCCTCTCATTGTCTTCCCTATGATGAATAATAAAAAACTGTTTTTACTTCATAACATCAAAGCTCAATTACAGCGAACTGGATTTGCATGACATTTCCACAGTGCACCAGGCAGGGGAGACACACTGCAAGAGTTACAGCAAAGTCCTCCGACGTAAACAGAATAATGATAATGAAGTCTATCTTGAAGACATCCACATCAACGACATGAAAGCAATAAGCCAAGATCGTCCTCCTACAATCCCGGTATCCGTTCGTTAGTAAGTCCTAAGAAAACCCTAGACTAAGCATCACAAAGTTCGAAAGAGGGGCATACAAGTCATCAAAAAAGAATCAAATAATTCCAGTGCCTCGTAAAAAAATTCCCTGCCAATTAATTTGAAATTCTATTTAAGCAGGTACATGTGATGTAGAATATTCAAAGACTCTTTGGTGAGGGAACAATTTTGATTTTCCACGGAGTGAGTCGATAAGTAATTCCTAATGGACATTTGAAAGCCAATTGCAAAACTTGATGATTATTTTTCCGGTCGAGGTGCACTAGGGGATCGAAGGGGTTAAGATGGTCGAGGTGATAGTAGTGGTTGAGGGGGTCTAGGCGTCAAGGGGGTCAGGGTGGTCGTGGTGGTTGAGGAAGTTTAAGTGTCGAAAAAGTCAAGTTGGTCATGGTGGTCGAAGGGGTTGAGGGGATTTAGGAAGTTGAGGG
>VCRD01002830.1:3176-60160 GCA_006783055.1 Trinorchestia longiramus
CTGTGAGGGGCGTACGGAGGCTGTGAGGGGCGTACGGAGGCTGTGAGGGGCGTACGGAGGCTACGAGGAAACATTGCCGTTTGCTCTCATCTGAGCAAATTGTTAGTGAAGTTTTCTAGGGCTTTCAAGTATGAACTTCACATCGCAAAATGAGATACTACATCTGAAGTAAGTTGTCATGAACTTACATTATAAATTGAACGAAGTAGTTAAGAAATAGTTTATGAATATTTTCTAACTACTGATATATGTTCTTCAATTAAAAAAAATTCTTATATGAAGCACCAGAAGTTGACATTAGAGTTTTAGTTCATCAAGAAATGCTCCAAAGGGAACACGGAATTTTTTTGCTCGACTTAAAAAGCATTTCTTTTAAACTTTCACAAAGCATTTACTTACTGCGCTGATAAATTTGGCTATCTCTCCGCAACACGTGCTCGTTTGAACTCGTTTTTAAAATTTATTGGATTTATAGAAACTTCCTTATCTGAGCAGTTATCGTTCGATGTCAACAGAACGTGCATTTGTATACTATTGCAGACATGAATTATTACTCCTGACACTACTTAAACTCAAGTCATAGTTCAACTTGCAGCACACTGATGAAATTTACTCGCCTGGAGAGTGACTTGTGATGCGTGAACTGAGGCTTGCGCTCGTCTGCATCTTTGATCACATTCTCTTCAGGGTGTCCGAAATTCCTCATTAGTTTTCCGAGAAAATTTTCGCATCAAGTCTATTAAGTTTATTTATTCACGAAGTCGTGAATAGACTTCGGAGCACCTTCTCAAATGAACTTAGTTTAGGCATGCAGGTTTTGCGTACTGTTAAATATTTTAATTCGTTCGATTTTTAATTGTGCAGGTTGTGGCTGACGAAAAATTTACGGCGTTTATTTCATTCCTGCAATAGTCATTTTGGTAAAATATTTTCATAGAAAGCATCAAGCACAAAATGATGGAATGAGTAACTAATGCAAAAATATATGCAAAATGTATGTGCACATCTATATGTAAGTACATATATGTTAACGTAGATACGTGCAAATACATACGCAGAGAGGTGAGAAGTACACACTACCTACTTCATATGAACTATAACTCTCTTTGTAATAAGAGTACGCAGTTGAAACAAAATTACTTCAAATTTACTTGATCCTGAATATTATTTCCATGTATATTTATTTCTTTCAGTATACTCCGCCACATTCACAGCATTTTCCAACTCGGTAACCGAAACTCTAAGTTGTTCTCTCGCGCGTCCCAGTTTCATTCAAATAGAAAACTCGACACAATTCCTGGTCCAGCTCACCGCGACGTGTAGGTGATATTCCAAACACTCAACATGATTTCATTGCAAGAAATTATATCATTGAAATTAATTTCTCCTTTTTTGGCCGCTTGGTTGAGCTTCAGGTAAAAAAATGCACATTCTCATTTCGTCATTCGATAAAAGCAATTACTTAACTTGAGGTCTGAAGGATTTGAAGAGGAAACCTTTTTAAATATTTCTTACAGTTTATGTCTTTAGGTCAGGTACTGAAGTTAACTTCCAGTTGATTTTAGATTATCTTAAGGCAGAAACTTAACTTTATCATGGACTTGGAAAATTATTCGCAGTAATTTTTCGTTATTCCTGAATATCTCTTTCGTTCAGTTCTTAATGAGGTTGGAGTCCATATGTATTCTTAAACTGCCTTCGGGAGTCCTAAATCGATCCCGTTTTTGTCATCTCTTCTACGATAAACATAATAAAAGCATTAGATGGGTAATGTTATGAGGACAAGATACATTCCTCAAATCCTTGCTGTAATGAAAGTGAGAAACATTCATTTCAATTTCATTCCCTAATACGAAAACAGTTGTTACGAATTTCAAATAGTCATGTACTTTTAGCTCATCCTGTATGTTTTAAAATATATATTTATTCACAAGCACGGGTAGAACATTTCACATTTAAGCACTGGCACACAGGAGTTGATTTTGCAATACCAGGATATGAATGTTTACATGTTTACGAATTTGGCTGGAGAAGTTAGCGACAATTCTTGCTAAACAAGTTGATGGATTGTACAGGAGGAGCCCATCCTCTACTGAAGCGCTAGTTGTAACTGAAGATCTCAGTTTGACTGCGAAGTTAAATGCAATTATAATCCCAATACTAACCACACAAAATGCTCGATAATTTTGAAGAATGTGCTTTATGAGGAAGCGATGTGAGATAACAGACTTCAATGCATTGGAAAACTCAAGGGAATGTTGGAGAAATGAAGTAACTGCTGAAAATGACGACAAACTTCAGCCAGAAAAAGCTTCATGATTGAGCTCATGTTCTTCATCAAGACCATTGTAAGACGACGTCAAACTTTTTGTCAAACGATTAGACGACGAACGTTGAATATGAATCATCTGTTAAGTTCTTAATTCCTCTCTATTTCAGTAACTATTCGATCTCATTTACACTCCTACACTATACACTAGTAAACTATTAGTTACACCATTTACATCCCTACATATTGCATTAGTACACTATTCTTTACACCATTTACATCCCCACACTATACTCTAGTATTTTATTATTTACATTGGATGCAACACAATAAATTCGTTCAATTTTAGTTATGCTATTTTTTTCGACTAGGTTAACTTTGCGATATTTTAAACGATTTTTATTAAAGATGATTTGTTCCAACAAACATGAATGATAGAAGTAAACTTTTTCTACTGAACGAACGGAATGATAGTTGACTGATTTACATAGACAGTTCTGACATTCGCAATTGCATTACTTAGACTTAGAATCTTTATTTTGAGTACTCAAACGAGTAGGATTTTAAGCAAATCGTGAGTTTTAAATGTTTCACAACTAGTATTTTAGGCTAACCATGTCTCTTAAATGTTCAACGACTAGTGTTTTAAACTAGTTGTATTGATTAAATGCTCAACCCCTAGCATTTTAAGTTAGTCATGAATGGAAGTGATGTGAAATATTAACTAATAAACGAACTTGAAATCTATAGAGATATTTTTGATCGCATTGTGATGGATCAATACAAATAATTAAAAAAAAAAATTTGAACATTTATATGGCCCGAGTTAAAAAGTACTTGAGTTTTTAAATTGAAGTTGCAGTATCTTTCAAGTTCCACAAAGGTTTACTGTTCGAACGAGCAACTGCGATTACCACTCGCAAAAAATAGTTTCTATAATCCTTTCAATTCATCGTTTAAAGCAATGTTTTTTTTTCAAGCCCTTTTAACGATGTGATGCGCCTCAGGTATGTATTTTCCACCTTAGTGCTGAAGGATTATTTTCTAATTGTTTGGTTTTCAACAGGCTGTGAAAATTATTGAGAAGTCAAAGGTGAATAAGACGTCAATGAGTGAAAGTGTGAGTAACGATGACTTACTTTCTACTTATTTTATTAAAATTGAACTCAATGAAACATGATGCACACAACGTATATATAGAAAATAAATACGTGATAATTATGCTTCCAATCATTTGCCGACATAACATATGATAATTAATAGAAAAAGTTAATTAATTTGGGTACGGTGACATTTCAGCGCGCAGTCAATTAAAGAAGCAAACAATCATAATGTATCAAACAAATTTGTATTTGCCTTGAAGAACAACGCACATCACAAAAGCTCTCATGCCCTACAAATTATGGACCTGACCGCCTGTGTTGGTGCTGGTTGTAAATGGCAGAGAATTTCCAGACTTGCAGACTCTGCTTTTGCAAGAAGAACATTTAAAAAAAATTTTCAAACATCTTATTTAAGCGTCTAAATGTTATTATATCTTAAACATCCACATATGTATCTTGTTATAGATGACGGTATAAAATATGGTTTTTATATAACAAAAACACATTGTGGAATACTGGAAATTATGACAATAAAAATTTGAAAAAAATTTCAACTTACAAAATTAAGAAACTAAACTGAAACTCACACAAGTAGAGAACGTGTGTAGTTTGTTCCTGGTAGGAAAATCGGGGAAACCTGACATGCTCTGCGATGTTTAGTTATTACAATCTTCTAGGTTAACTATCTTTATTTATTTCAAATGATTAGTTAAAGTTTGAATGAATTTCATGAAGGACAATGAAAGTTACTAGTTATTTAATTAATCAGTGGTATTGTGGTAAAGTAAGTCATTGCATATCACCGCTAGCCAACAACGACTTTAATATTTGAATTTGATTTACCAGAACACCATTCAAGTTACCCAAAACATTATCCATTAAAATATTAAATCATCTACGAGAACAGGGTATTTAAACTAAATTTCCAGAAATATATTTTGTTAGTCTGCTTTCTGTAGAGCTTACGAGAAAACATTTGTATTAGTTTATTCTCTATGAAATAATTTGGCTTATATTCATCATCAGATCATTTGCTCAGTTGCACAACAGTTGATGCTATTTTCAGCATTAAATCGACCGAATTTTCCAAAAGCTCGAGTTCTTCTCTGAGTTCAACTTGAAAAAAGCTCAATTACGTAGCAAAATTGCATGGAATTGAAATAACTTTACAATACATATTAGAGATAGAGTACTTGAAATAAAAGTTTAATAATTTAGAGGTTTAAGAAACGAGCATTTTTGAAAGAAGTGCTCTGAAATGAAATGCACAAAGTTGAATGAAATACATCATACATCCTAATATCAGAATCTGCTAGTGGGCTCTATGGTATATTTGTGAGTTTGCAATAAGTTTAAAAACAACTGGGAACGTCGAATTTCCACATACTTTCTCATTACAACTTTGTTGTTGTTCGATCGTAAACTAATCGACCGCGTTCTACTTGTGCTGAATGCAAGGCTCCCTTCATGATCGAAGATTCTTAATTGTTAAAAAGTTTCCAGCTGATACCTTTTGCTTTTTTGTGATCTAACCAAACACTTGCTTTATAGCGTCATCTGTGCATATGACGATTATTGTACATGAAGTCATTGAAAGAATATATAATTAATAGAAATTCATACAGGAACGAAACGCAGGGCAGGTTGTATTACGGTTTAGAACATTGCTTTCGCCTAAATGACCAACATTCTATCATGAAACTGAACAGTTTTATCGCCCAAAAGGCCAACATCCCATCACGGTAATGAACAGTTTTAATGAACTAAAGCGAGGCTCCACAAACGGAGCGTTAAGAAACTGCTCCCTCAAGCGCTGGTCTCGTCTTCAAAATTTTAAAAGCGTAAAAAGCACGATTAAGAGAGAAGAGCCCCTTGGGGGGTGAGGGAAGGGGAACACAGACGGAGGAGGGGGCAGGGTAGCACAGAGGGAGGGGGCGTTTACCCTGAGGGAACACACAGGGACCACTCACTCGAGATACCAAAGATTTCTGCTAGATGGCAGCAGCAGTTGGCAGTCGTAGCGACCAGCGCATCGGCAAAATCTAGCGGCGATCGAATTATTCGTTAGAGAAATGAATGCCCTTTTTAAACTCTACGAGCAATGCTATTAACATGAAACTTCGCAGTTGAGATTAGTACATACTCGGCTTTAGCACTGCAGAGAGTATAACTCACAATTTGAAAGAATATTGATTTATAAATGCAAGAATTGACCTATAGAGAACATACGCGAAAGCAAGGTGCCAAACTTTCAATAAGAACTTGATGATGAAATATGCTTACGACACAACAAAAATCAGCTTCATATTATAAGTCAATGCATGGAAAGTGAAAGACATGAAAATCTCGAGGCTTCGTTGCTTTAGGTACTCGAAATCTGTTCAGATAGAATTACTTCACTGCAGCCGCTGTGCCTCAACGTCACGACGCGCCTGCGTCTTTAATGTACGATAAAAAATACGAAAAATAAGTATTAATGCATCAAGATAAAGACTTTAACATTAATACCTTTCAATTTTCCTAACGTTTCATTAGAAAAAAGGGGTTCGTACTCTTAGCAAGCATTCTATAAATTCAGAACTAGGACTGAAACAATGGAACTATTTGGCCAAAATAATGATAACATCTTAATTGATCCCCACCTCCCTTTGCAACGACGGCTTCATCTCAATAGAAATATTGATCGTCATTTATTTTGATGCCCCTGAATGAAATAGAATTAAACTAGTTGTGTTATAATACTCGTAAATGAAGCAGAATTAAACTAGTATTGTAATACTGGTAAATGAAGTAGAATTAAACTAGTTGTCTTATAATACTCGTAAATGAAGTAGAATTAAACTAGTTGTGTAGTAATACTCGTAAATGAAGTTGAATTAAACTAGTTGTGTTGTAATACTCGTAAATGAAGTAGAATTAAACTAGTTGTATTGTAATGCCAATAAATGAAGTAGAATTAAACTAGTTGTGTTGTAATGCCAATAAATGAAGTAGGATTAAACTAGTTGTGCTCTAAACGAGTTTTCTTAAATAAAGTAGGCCAAAAAACCTAAAATAATTTGATCACAACTTTTGTCCCGAAAAGAGCAATGGAAATGCAGGAAAATAAGCAGAAACTTTATGACTTGCGCCAGTGGTTTTGTTATTAATTTGCAAATAAATGCGAATTTGATCATTTAACATATTCTACTGGAATTTTCATTTGAAAACTACGCTAGAAATTCCTAAAATAAGAAACATCAAAATCATCTCTCATGAAATTAGGTTTATTTTCGTTCTCCTGTAAAAAATACTCGAGTGCATGTCAGTCTAAAAAACTGTTTAATCAAACTTACGATTGGAAGTATTAGGAATTTTTGAAAACATCTGTTGCCTGACGGTGGAAATTTGCAATAATACAGAGGCTCTATAATTTATTCATCAGCGTAAAACCTAACTCTTAATTTCTTTGAAACTTTCAAGTTGCATTAACGTCTCAGGATTTCAATAAGAATGAAGCTTTAGTCGAGAAGCTTGTAACATAAACTTAGTAGGTCTGCAATCTCACTCGCAACGATTACTGATGTGTGATAAGTTAATTTTTGCAATACATGAAAAGACTATCACAGATCCTTGCCAAACTTCGAAGTGTCTTCCAATTTTTCATGTTGTGCTTGCAGGTTTTTTAAGATATTCATGAGAGCTGTGATAATTAAACATAAAATATATTTATATAACTGAGTCTTACAGGATTGTGCGTTTTAACATGAGCATGAATACTCCACACAAAGAACATGTTTGAACTTCATTCGAGGAAGTGAATCATTGCAATGCAGCAGCATAGTCACTAAAGAATTATAACTCACTAGTATTTGAAGAATTTCATTTATTTTCAAGGATGGTAGCAAAATACATGAAAATTTATAATTCATGCTTATGCTATTGGAGAACTAAGAACTAAAATGGAACTAACAAAGCTATATTTTTCTTATTCATGATATGAAAAATCGTAGGTGGATTGAGGAAACAGGAAATTGACAACTGATGTTTCTACATCGATTTCTTATTAGAGTAAATTTTCCATACACATTGAGCAGGTATATGAATACGAAATAAATAATCATGAAATTTAACACCAAATAAGATGACACCAAATTGTTCCTTACGGAAAAATGATTTTTTTATTGACAACTGCACAATCATCATTCTAAATATAAATAGACCTTATATCAGATCATGCATTAGTTGGAAAAATGTCCCATTTAATATTAAGTTGACAAATAAAGCAGGTATTGACTGCCACAGTTAGTATTTATTATAATATTTATAATGCTACATTCAAATACTGAATGCTACAGTGAATACTGCAGTTAACATCGTAAAGTTAATTTAATTTTTAAAACTATGATTAAATATTATCGAGTCTATGAAAGTTAAAAGAGAATAAAGAACATACAACATATTCACGCACTGTACATCAAAGAGCAGGTAAAGTAATGCTCAAAGTAATAAGTTTTAGAATTAGTAGTTGATTAGACAGCAATTTTAAAGCAGAGTTTATTTAGCTCAGTCGAGTGCTTAAAAATACAGTGAGTGTAGTGATGAAAAAACAATTGAACTCTATGAAGTAGATCTGAAAATTAGATTAAAGAGGTTAGTTATATAAATATAGAGTTGCAAAGTGAAAAATTAACAGACTGTAGAAGTAGTGCTACGTGGACTGTAGGAGTAGTGCTACGTGGACTGTAGTAGTGCTACGAGGACTGTAGTAGTGCTACGTGGACTGTAGTAGTGCTACGTGGACTGTAGGAGTAGCTTTGTTTTTTATGCATTATCAATATGAAAAAGGTATATAAAGTGTTCTCATTAATTCAGCTTTTATCGCTAACTCCCTCATGCTTTAACACAAGCCCTGTATCTTTATACCCCATGTTAATTTCACGCTATCCTTTTTACTAACAATGATATTTTGAAGGAAATTAATGCTGACACTAAACTACTCATCATGGTGGCCTTTTTACTTAATTCATCTTACTCACAACGCTGGGATGTACAGCTCAGAATCTTTAAACAAATTTCTTTCAATGAAGTATCACAAATATTGAGCAGAAAAGCACAGCTAATGAATTGAATTTACTAGAAACATTTACAAAACATTTATTTGAAACTGGCAGCCAATAAAGTGGTGCAGTCGCTCTTAAGTGTCGCCTCTGTCATATTATTACGGCCGTGAATAATTGAACAACATTTACTTCCCTAGTAATTGTTATCTCTTGGTATGACGTATAATGGAAGCAGTTACAATTGAATATTTTTCAGTTACTATTACCAGGTTTCATGATTTTTTAGCAAATTAGATAAGGGCATCCGGGTTCTTCACAATGAACATTAAAAAATGTAATGGATTTGTATTTGGTGCTGTGTTAAATCAGAGAACAAACAGGACAGTAGTAATCTGAAACACATAAAACTGACTAGACGCTTTCACGCACTTCGGAATACATGTGACAGGAGCGACGAAAGGCTGCACACAAGTAATAATGAAATAAATTTATGGGTCCTTGTTTTTTGCAGAGTAAATCTGTGTTTGAGCAAGACCAGTTTTTAGGTACGTTTCAAATGTACACAATATGGCCCCACGCTGGTGTGTGGCGGCCATGTTGGAACTTCGTCATGTGAGACACGACTGACAAAAAACATCGCTTGTCTTCCGATACACAAGCGCTGTTTCAGCGGGTGCTTTATGCGACTGAGGTAGGATAGCTAAAATTCAGCCATTTGCTGTTGCAAGGAGCTGGCATTGCGATTTTTCAGAGGCGGTAATTCAACAGCACTTAGAAAATGTGTACAACGGAGAGACAGAAATACAATGAGTTGCTTTGTTTTTAGGTAAAGATCCCATAAACGATGTCTATATGTGACTATTTGTTGGCGAGAAATGCTAATGAAACTTTCATTTCAAGTAACATTCATGGAAGATATTCATACTTATGGCACTGAGCACCAAATGAGCTATTGTATTTTCAGCACATCGCTGTGCCCAAACTAATATTGAAAATTTCTTACACATACAACCACATCGTTTAAGCTCTGTGCATCTAATCCGATATATAAAAAAATATTCTTCCGTTCACGTATTTCTTGATAAAAATTAATTGGTTTATAATCCAAACTTTGTAAACTATTGTGCATATATTGTAAGATGCTGCAACCATTTGACTTCACATGTTCATTTTATCATACGTTTAGCGTCGCGATACAGCAGCTGCGTAGAGAAAACTTAAGCCTTCTCCCTGTTTGAGCGCAAGATGTACGTAAATATCCTGATAAATAATGCAGAGTGTGTTGCCAATAGTACTTAAAATATAGAAAATAGTCTCATGAGGCATTTTATCCAAACATAACCTGTAACGTCAGAGCTAGTGAAGCGGTCCATGAATTATGATCGTACGTCATGCTTTTAACTGAGCCTGTAACTGCAGCAAGACCGGGCTGTAGAGCTGCAACAGCTTGCAACATTAGACCTGTAATCATGCATGCCTTGGGCCGCAATAATAAGCAGTACCGGCCGTAGTTTAGTTCAGTCTTGTTGCAGTGGCTCGTCTGCAGCAAGCGTTGGATGTCTGTACCGGCCCGATGACACACCTCAAGCACATCTCACCCCTGCTAAATTAACGAATTTAATCGGCGGCCCTGATAGGGCTTGAGTACGGCGTTCAAACCGACCAATGAACGCGCTTCTTACAAGCACAGTCGTGGGGGCAGGCCCCCCTCTTCTCCCCTAATAGCTACCGTGCAGGGAACGGGGGGTCGCTTGAGGCTGAAGACCCCCTTCCTCCCCCCGCTCCGGGGGTCCACGACCCCCTGCAGCGTTTGCACCTAAAACACCCACTGCTCCAATCATTGCGTAGCCTACATCGGGGTAGGACTTTTTACAAGATTTTTAAGCCACCAGAGCACCTGTTGTGGAGGGCACGGCACAAATATGATACCCCCATGCAGTCTAACAATAAAATGACGTACATAACATGGAACACAGAGCAGACAGACAGTCATTAGATGCAATATTCAGATTATGAGGAGCTTCACGGAAATTAATTTTACATGATCAGATAATAAATAACACTTACGTGTGACAAGAATTTTAAATTTGTCTTTAAATTTCAGAAATGATTTGAAAGCTCAGACTGGTTCAAGTGAAGAGCCGGAATTTATGAACAGCAAGACCAGAAAATTCTTAATATAGCCCGGCATGACGTGCAAACTAAGAGTATTTGATTTGAACGTCTAATTCATTTGCATTAGAAGTTTGGACGCAAAGGTCGATGCTAAGAAAAACTTAGCATTACGAGTTCGAATAAACTCTAATATTAGAAACTGAGTTTAGTAGACCTACGATTAAAAATGTTTTTTATTTATTGTTTGAGTAACGATAATGTTTATAAATATTTTAACTTCAAGTCTAAATTGATGTTCATTGAAACGATAGCCTTTGTCATTTTGGACTTACTTGAGAGTTGAATAGGAATCCTTGAAGCTTGCAAATTTTTCATAATTGTGAGCTTGTGGTAATGAAGAAACAATGACATCAGTATTAGCAATACTTTTGTACAGGCTGCGGCAACATATCTTCCTGTTTTTAAATGTGCTTTACTTTGAAAATAGGATGTTATGTTGCCGCATCCTGTATTATTACTTACTTTGGGTGGTATTGCTTTACTTTGCTTTAGGTGGTATTGCTTTCCTTTGCTTTAGGTGGTATTGTTTACTTTGCTTTAGGTGGTATTGCTTTCCTTTGCTTTAGGTGGTATTGCTTTCCTTTGCTTTAGGTGGTATTGTTTACTTTGCTTTAGGTGGTATTGCTTTACTTTGCTTTAGGTGGTATTGCTTTCCTTTGCTTTAGGTGGTATTGTTTACTTTGCTTTAGGTGGTATTGCTTTACTTTGCTTTAGGTGGTATTGCTTTCCTTTGCTTTAGGTGGTATTGTTTACTTTGCTTTAGGTGGTATTGCTCTGTCAGTTGCAGTATTCAGACTGCAGTATCTTTACGTTTAACTTCATTGTTCTGTATGTTGTACTGTACAGCTTCCTGTATTCTACAGCCTATGTACTGTACTACATGTTTACTTGCTGTATTTTTTGCCTACTGTACACTACCCTCGATGCTTTCAGCGAACCAGAACAAAAATGAAAAATTGGTTCTAAGTTCATACTCATGCTCAACTGAACAGTTTTGTGAGAGATGTATGAAATAAATGTTACCAGCCTTAAAAACAAGTTTTGCAATCCTCACTTGCGGAATAAATGTTGCAGATTGATGTAAAAAAAGATATATTCCTAAGTTATCATTATGGCACTACCATGAATTATTTTAAGCAAAAAGAAGTTTACTTTTGGGCTTTATTTCAAATATTCATTTAAAATATTCGTCAGGGCTAACACTTGGGAATATAAATATTTATATGTATATATATATATATATATATATATATATATATATATATATATATATATATATATATATATATATATATATATATATATTACAATAATATCATCCATCAGTATTTAAAAAGAAGAGGGAAATTTTCAAGTAATATATGTTTGTAATACAGGGAAGAAAATTAATTGTCTGCAGGTAAAGTTTTCATGACACAATCATGAGTATTTTGTTTCAATGTTAGAGAAGAGGACCCTTTACAACCTTGTAATGAATAATTTCTAACGAATGAATTATTAGTGGTTTATCATATTCAACAAATGACCGGGAAAGATTTTCATTGCATGAGTATATATGTAACCTTGGAATGAATTTAAGTCTTTTAGAGACACTGCAACAATAAAATGACTGTCATTGTTTCTCTATGAAATGACCAAAATTGTGTTAAAATATCAAAAATTATAAGAGGAGTTTGTGCCACTAGAAAAATATTTTGGCTTGTTTTTAGGAATATTTTTGAAACTGTATTAATTTTGTTTTTAATTACTTCAAAGTTGTACACTGCTATCTACTAGCGACCGATTTGAAACATTAAAGTAGTTTCTTCAGCCTGTAAATGCATACTGGAACTCCTAGTTCTTTTAATGTTCGATTACGAAATTTTTGGTTAGTTGTAAGCCAGCAGTAAATTACTAGTTGTATTATCAAGTTGTTTTTGCTCTCCTTCTCAAAGTTGAAGCCTTTCTCTACTTCTCTTGACCTGCCGTCAGCCTTATTTTTTAAAATAATTTCTCCGCACTTGTAGGATGTTTATTACAGTGATGTTATTTTGTAGGCGTTGGTTCACTTCTAAAGTGTCTGGCGTCACATTAATTAATCATAAAAATGACATAAAAATTCGGTAGACACGCTGAACTAGGAAAGTAGAAAACAGCTAGAGATTAGTAATTATAATACTTTACTGGTCAATGGTGCCCGAACTGAAGAACTTGAGCTACAAAAAAGACAATTTTCAAAGAAATTTCATCGATCGCTCTTCAAGACAACATCTTAGTTGTAATTGCGGCTAAAGTGAAATCTATTCACAAAACGTAGAAAAGACAAATTTTAGTAAGGAGACAATCGTTAAACATTTCAAGACAGATTCCACACGTCAACTTTTTTAAACCAGTAAGTGACTCGCATGTTCTTTGAAAACATGAATGATGTTAGTTAAGTTTTCAATGTTGGCCTTAGCGTCCGGCACGATGATGCTCAATTTAAATACATTTACGAGCTCAATAGCCCTGAATGACTTGCATGCGCGAAGTTTATGCAGGAATTGCTTAAAGTTTCTTCACAAAATCTATCACCGAAATGCCCGTTTTTGAAAGTTGTTGTAACGTAAAACAATGTGTCTTTTAGATAAAAGTGACTTTTTCAGCATATTTGATGTCGTTTTCAGTATTTATGAACTGGGATTGCATACAGTAATGACCGTTTTCGAGTCATTGTGTGGAAATTAAGTACAACGATGTTTATTACGTCATGAAGATACGTATATGAAATCTATTTCAGCATAGAAAACGTTTCATCATTTGCAACACCAAACAACAGGGCAGAAGCAACATTCAAATATTTGTTTATTGTTTCCTTCCTTTTAAGATTCTTTGTTCGGCTGAATATTCAGAAGTTCTCTAAAGTATAAACTTCAAGTTTCTTAATCTATTCCTAGTTTGTTATGTGTCAGTATAATAAATAAATCACTCTAGTCACAATTGCAGCGAGAATACACACACCTCCATATCATTGAATGAAATAGTTTTATCACAAGTAACGTGTTTTCAAGTAATACTTCGAACTGCTCTCAGCCAGATAGAACGCATCATTTTCTCCTTGTGTTGTGTAGTAACACGTGTTGAGAGGTCAGGGCAAGCTTGAAATAACAAGCAGAATGCAGACCAAACAAGCTATGAACATAAACTGCGGTGGAGAAATATCATGTGCAGCCATTCAGGAACATCAGATTTGCGAGAGAGAAATCTTTCGTGGACGATATTGGGGATGAATTTGATCGACTGCGACTACGGAGCTGCAGATTCGGGACATAAACTCAGGAACAAGGAAGTGAGTGCATGCAAGTTGATTTGTTTTCAATGAGCAGCTAATTTTAAACTAAAAAACTAGTGGTGTACTGTTAATAGGTGCATTTTTAGACGCAATAAAGTTTTCATTTCTCAGGATCGTTTGCAGGAGTTATAAATCTAAATATGCAGATAAGTAAGAATGAAATTAGGAATTACTCAGTGAAACAATAACGCTTTGACTCGCCCACATAAGAGGAGACTAAATATCAATGAACAGCAAGAAGACGGCGATGAATATTTTCTAGGAACTTATCTTGTTTGATCGTGTGTAATGGCTTTCCGACAGGGATATTTTCTAGCAGTTGTGCAGTTGTGTTTAACATACGTGAATAGCGATCGCTTAAGTTTTTTATTGAAACGAAGTATATCAGTGACGTGTAGAAATATTCTTTATCCCAACACTTATGAGGGAAATTTCTCAGTTTTTCTCAAATGTGACATTCAGTGGTGCCACATCAACATTATCGTGGCAGTCTGGCGTGTAGGATTTGTATTGTTATTATAGTAAGGAGTACTGAGACTCTTGATACTCAGGTCGCATGGAAGATTTGCGTCTGGCAAATGCGTCTGGTGGATGAGATGAGGCAACTTAGGTTGTACAGCTAATAATAGAATTGAATAGAATGAGGCTATAGGAACGAACCTTCTGGCCCATTCTTGGGTCGGATAATTACTTCGATAATTATTCGGTTGTTTACCCAAGTCCCATGCCGTATTTCTAGCCGCGTCAACCATGTCGGCAGCGGGATTCGAACCCGGGTCTTTCCGCTCGCAAGCAGACTCGCTCACCAGTCGACCAAGCTAAGACGCTGGACAGAGTGTCTTAAAGTCTTTTTCGTATATATTGAAGTGACGTTGCCAATTTGCACAGGGCATTGGATTTCACAACGTTAGTAAAACGATTACTAACAACAGAAGAAGTAAAAAATGACTGAGTACTATGGCAGGAAACTTTGCATCCTGACTTTCTAAAGTTCTATGTACTTTGTTATCTCTTTAAATTAAATCTGATATTTCTACAAAAATTTGAATATTGTATTAATAAAAATATCATGAACTTACGGAACTTCAAAATGGAGAAGAAATAATAACTGTCACAATTATGCAACACTTATAAATGAAAGAAAATGCAGAGCAAACATTGTACCTTTGAAACTTGAGTCAAATAAAGAGTTATAGAAATCTGGTGTTTTCCTGGGAATACTTATCAGAAGATTGCACTCAAAAATCATTATAGATCGTGCCAATACATTGATGCACAATTGTTTAGTTTCTATCAGAAACATGGAGTCACCGTCACTAGCAAAGAAATCCGGCAGCAGCCAGAACTGGTGGAATACACCAATTTTAACAGCACAAGAATAAACACAAATTATCTGTTTGCTAACAAGCGTTTTGTTTTTACCTTGCAGTAGAGTAGAGGAAAGAGAGGAGTCCGTTGATCAATGCATTGATATGAAAAAAGAGCTTGAGCAAACAAATTTAGTTGTGGTGACCAAACTGGAGCGTTGCTAGATTGCAGTCAACACTCAAGTGAGCATGCAGCGGTGAAGAAATGTGTTCATGGTTTTGCCTGTTTATTATTGTACACACTGCTCCACTCTCTGTTACTTCCTCTCATTTAAAGCTTTCTGTTACGTTCTCTCGTTTTCGGTTCTCTGTTACTTCCCTTTATTTGCAGCCCTCTGTTTTACTTTCCCTTATTTACAGCCTCGTTATACTTCCCCTCATTTAAACCCCCGTTATACTTCCCCTCATTTGCAGTCCCGTTATACTTCCCCTCATTTGCAGCCCCGTTATACTTCCCCTCATTTGCAGTCCCGTTATACTTCCCCTCATTTGCAGCCCTCTGTTACTCATTCCCTTTTGAATTGCTGGAGTGAGGGCACAGGACGCTGTTGTGTACACACGGTCCTCCAACCAGTTAAGTCTTAACCATACAGTCTCTCTTGAACTTTAGGTGCTGGAAACATAACATTTAAAAAGCTAAATATTTATATCGCTTCTGATAGCACAGAGTCCTCATCTTATATAGAATTATTATTAGTGTTACTATCATATGCATTGCTGTTTCTTAAATCTATTCTGAGAATTTTATCATATACGTTCAGGTAATTTGAATGTTGTGAAAATCACACACGACCTTTAAGCGACATGGGTTATTTTTTCCTGTCTTTGAATACATTAATAACGTGGGAATGAACGCTAAGTGTCGGGGAGGAAAACATTGCTTAAAGCATATTCTTCAAAATTGTCCTCTCTTAAAATCCCACTGTATAGTAACTGAAAAGTGTGATGAAAAACTTTCATGCGGAAGTAGAGGGCAAAATTCAGCATACAATGAAACTGATTTAAATTCCATACGCTTTATAGTTCTCCTGTTGAATATATTAAGAATTAGGGCAATTTCTTGTGTCCACTCTGCATACTGAAGTTACTAGCAACTTTCAAAGAAATCAGGAAGTGTTTAGAATTTCATCGTAGAGGTCCATGATGAGATATATAATAATGAAACATAAAAAAGTACATCTACTTGGATCTTCTTAAATATCAAATACATAGTAAGCATATAAACTAAGCACAAAAGCTTAGTCTTTGAAAGCCTTCATTATTTCTGAAACACCTGTGGAGATTTACACATGATTATATAGTATCATGAAATATAGCCCACTACTCAACATATATCACAAAGAGAGGAACAGCTATAATAAAGTTGAGTTAAATGTCAGGGAAAGAAGATGCAGGGGATGCAAACCCCCTTGAAGACAAAGCCAGTAAACATTTATATAAAAATATATAAAGAAATTAAATACATAGAGGAATGAAAATTGTATCTGAACATCAAAAAAATGAAGCTGAACTACGAGTAATGCTCCACTTGCCCTCAAGGTAAAAATACTTCGGAGTGAACGCAGCGAGATCATGCAAGGCTGTAAACAAAGTACAAAATGAAGTAAGGAAAAACAAGTGATTCTCATATCCGTTAGACCTCCCTAATTCCTGGAAATAATGGCACACAAAATGGTTTCAGTTCGGAAGCCGCTGCCGGAATGCTCGCGTGTCACACGAAACGAAGCTATAAATTAGAGGAATTTCATCCGTAGAAAAATTGTCACCCATCCTATGGAACTGAGAGCAGTATGATTAACCTCCCTTTAGAAATTAATTATGTTTTGCCCTGAGTCTTACTGGCTCTCGATTTGAACCTTTTAATTCCTAGTAGGCACGATTTAAACCTTAAACTTGAGTATTCTGAGCTCATTCTAATTACTTCCACAAAATAAATTTATATTCAATTACTCATATTGCTGCGTAGACACTTATTCTTTGGGAGCCTTTTTCTAGCTCGGAATTTTACTTTCCTTCACTGTGAGGTCGTCACGTCTTCGCATGGTGAATGTTGCATCAGAAGTGATGTATTCCTTCATGTGTATTCTTGTTTTTTGCTGGCCTTCCATAAACAATGAAGACGGTCGTGGGCAGCTACGTGCGGTTCAGGCATATTTGAGGATAATATATTTTAAATAATCTCAATGCTTCTCTTGCTCTTGCAATGCTTCCTCCCATGAATGAATTTTACAGCGGTTTATTTTATACAAAGCATAAAACATTTGTTTTATTACCCATTTGGTTGAAGTCGAATATTAATCAACTACCATTTCGTGGGAATTCAAGTTAATGACAGTCCAGAATAATGAAGTTCTACTCCTTCTATGGCCATGTTGTTGAACGGCCTTTTGATTTCGACTATGTAAACGTCGTAAGCAAAACTTATTCAGTATTGTGAGCGAGAAAAGTGTACGAACTTACGCTAAGCTGATAAAATTTCCTATCCTACGTGAACGCTGACTGTTTTTTCTCGACTACTCGCCTTGGTGGGTCCAGGCTAATCAACGATAGAATTTACCCAGGTAAGCGGTCATTGTGGAAAGAATTCAGCAACTTTAATCTTATGGAGCATATTTTTCATTAGTATGCAATCCGCCCATCTATGTCGCTTTCATTTTTGTTCTCGTACCTTATTGAGACATATTATGATTCAAAGGTTTTTTCTTTTCAGAATTGAAGGGATATGACTTGGAGCATACGCACCAAAATTTCATGTGAACTATGATTGTACACGAAATATTAGGGTGACGCAAGTGCCACATTATTTCGACTAGGGTTACGTCTCTGAACACATTCAGCGTACTATGTATGTATGTATTCAAGAACATTAGATTTAGTTCTTGAATGATGATGAATGATGATACTTGAGTTTTTGACATTTTTCTATGCTTGGAAGACTTTTTCTGATGCGTTCACATTACTCCTGATTTAAGAATGATTAGAGAAAAAATAGATCATACGTTTTCGATACATTTTCATTGCATTGTATACACGGTAGCAATATTTTGATGACACAGTGAAAAGTCAGGGCAGCTCATGTGTACTAGACTTACTTGTTAATATCTCTCTTATGAGTTAATAATTAGTTATGATAAAAGATAATCCATCGATTTTTTCTACTGAAACGATTTGCTTCCTAATTTTAGTTTTATTTCAAAGAGGCTCACCTTACACGCAATAATTTCTACTCGTCTCATAATACACGACATTGAAAAACTCATCACGAGTTCACTATATTCTCAAGGAAATAAACATTCCTTGACAGTCGCTTCGTCCTTTGAGTCTAAATTTCAACATAATGCAAATTTTGAACAACAAGAGAACGAAGTAACTTGTGAAGCGGACCTGTTGCAGTATAGTTTCACGCTCCCCAGAACGCATTATAAATCAAAGATTTTTCCATTGTGGGATTACAAATAAAGCTCCAGCAGCAGCCCACACGCCAGACTGATGCGAGTGTGGGCTGTGGTACCCTGGGGTGTGGGCTGTGGTACCCCGAGGTGTGGGCTGTGGTACCCCGGGGTGTGGACTGTGGCACCCCGGGGTGTGGGCTGTGCCACCCCGGGGTGTGGGCTGTGGCACCCCGGACTGTGGGCTGTGGTACCCCGGGGTGTGGGCTGGACACATGGTACCCTGGGGTGTGGGCTGGGCATAATTGTACCCAGGGATATGTGTACCCAGCACTTGCTCTCCTCTGCCCTCTGGGTATAAAGGCTCGCTTATTTCATCCACGCCTCAAGCCAAATCAGTTCCCAAGTTCACACACGCAATGAAAAGTGGAAACAGGTGACAGAAAAAAACACTCTGTGAAAAGGGAAAAAAACATGGGCAATGAAAGATTATTTAATTTAAAATAACATAAAATAATTATGCTGTCAATTGTTATTCTCTTCGTTAGGTCTCTTGGTTTGCTATCTAGTCAGTGTAATTCCAAAAATTTTAGTGAACATATCTCTTCTTCCCCCAAAAAATTTATTAGACAGAGATTTAGTGCTGAACTATTTATTTTGTTAAGTTGAACCGGACTATTATAGTCCAGTGCTGAACTTAAGAAGAACAATAATTATTTGGAATCAGATCTGGGTGACAAAAAAATGTTAACATTATAGTTGACTGGAAACTAAGTTTCACTAATTATTGATTTAAGTCTAATGATTGCTATGATTTTGCAATCATTTGTTTAGGACTGATTGAAAGCCTCCAGAAAATAGAAATTGAGGATTAGGTGAATTATTTGAGACACAGGGAGACAACATATACTGCACAAAGGATTTTAAATCAAGATACAAGACCATGTCTGGGTGCTTTACCCACGTTCATGTTCTTTGTTTCGTTTTTATTGAATGTTTCTCTCAAGTTTCGAGTAACAGAGTTAAGCAATTAAAAAATCATTGAAATTAATCGCCATTGTTTAGGAGATTTTTTTCCTGTCATCAGGATTGCCTCTTCGTTGCTTCGTTCAGTAGTTTATCTCTCACATGAACTTGAAATTCACTGTTCAGATGTCCGTTGTATTATATGCTTCTTTTTTACTGATTTGTACGGCTGAGATAAAATTCGGTGACCTTGTGATGTTTATTTCATTATGTTTCACAAGTTATTTCTACATCTTTAGATCATGTTTAGTGTTCATATCTGAAATGGACCTAGTATTTTACTTCCTCTGTGTTAATAAAATAACAATAAACAATGAGGTATAAAAATAAATATAAAATAACAATGAGGTTCATTCTGGAGAAAATAGATATTAGCCTGAATGATTTCATACATTGCATGAGTTTTAAGCTAAACTAGTTTAGGAGACAGCCAGAGTTTAAAAATGACTAGACACATTAATTATTTTTTATCTAGAAATATCCTCAATTATGGAAGTTAATGTTGAACTATGATGCCAGAAATAATATGCAGAACACTGCTAGTTTATTAGACTTAAGCTGCACTCTGAACTACATCTCACTATCTTAGCATTATTTGTGTCCTTGAAGCCGTACGGCTGAACGTAGTCATAAAGGAAATTAAAATTCCGAGGTCAGACAGGAATTTGCTATGCCGGCTTCAAATCCGAAGCAGGTTTTGAGCGCCAATGTGCTTCTCAGAGCTTAAGTGCTATTTTGAATTATGAAAAATGAAGTATAGCAGTACAGATGTCTAGTCCTGGTCACATGCAGAGGAAGGTTTACGCCATGATGTCTAGCGTCTGGGACTCGTCAGACACACAACTTTGCAACCTCCACATCGAGAGTGCGAACAGACTTCGAGTATTGCTCGCATTGTGTCATTCAGGACTAAACACCAAACTCTAACTATACTGAACTATTATAGTATTCTTTCTAGTTCAGAAAAATAAAATCTAGAATAATCTAAAACAGAGTTACACTTCATGATATCAAGTTAAACTTGCGTGTGTGCAGTGACGAGCCTTCGACTCTTCAGTAGTCGTTCGTAACTTCCACCAATGCAAAATTGATCAGTAAACTCTTAAAATTTTTATTGTCTACTAGTAATTACGAATGCAGAGACACTATAGTCATCATGCAAGCATACATAGAATGATTGTTAGATATAATCAGTTTTGTAAACAATTCCAGCAAACGTCACACACACTCTTCCGTAACTTGTGTTAATGCTCATATTCGGACAGCAAAGGACTCGGGTCAGAGAGAGAGAAGTTATGGACTTCTTAGTAAATTGGCTAAAAGGGAAAAAATCATTGGAAGATATAAAAATTGAGCACCCGTTTTTAGGTAACCTGATAATCTAAATTCCCTTTTCAAAGCCTGGGCTGCGTTGAAGATAAAGTCACGAACAAATGTAAAATAATTAAAATGTTTTGAATTAATTTTCTAACGGCGTAAGAAGCATCACAAAATGAACATAAAATATACGTTTAACAAATTTTGATTCATATCACTATGGAAGCAGTACGCTCGCATTGCGTTTGCAAATTCATCCTTGTAGTTGATGTGAAGAGAGAGTATTAAAGATATTGTTGTTGCTGTCTTTAAACCTGTGATATTTCGGACTCTTTGGCGAGTGAGAAAGGAGAAAAAAGTGAAAGTAGTTTTGTAATCCAACCTCAATCAATTATTTCAGTATTATCGTGGTCCACAAAGCTCGACGAGAAATGAATTCAGTATCTGTATAAACTGAAATTTGTTTGTGACAGTAGCAATTAAAATCCTGATCATAAATTTAGTTACTCTGTAGGTGACGTTGGTTGTTTATAAAGAAGTGTAGTACATTTTCAGGGTTCAAATTTTGATGAAGTACTGCTTGTTAAAAATTTCGATGACACACAAAACATGACTATGACAGTCAAACAGAATATTCGTTTGCCTCATTGCAAGGACATTGTGCTTCCAGTTCACGAACCTCAACGCTTTGAACGGTTGTAATAAAACACGTGTGCTGAAGTACACGCATAAAAGTACAAAAATGCAGTGAAGATTCATATTAACGTATACATTATACTAATAATCGTGCAACGTTTCATTTGCAGTCTAAATTTAAGAAATAAATAAAATGGGCGGCCCATTCAGTGTACATATGATTTACTCGTAATTCTCTTTTCATTATCATAAGGTAGTTGATTTTCTTATCCTCAACAAGAATATGAGCAATTATATTCCATTTTGTAAAGAAATTGTGAAAATGGTTTGAAAATAGTTAATTTACCACTTTTAATAAATTGCAAGCATATGTAGAGCCCCAGATTGATGTTTACTCATAAAAGTAGACATAAATTTTACTCATGATTCTCTCTCAAAGAAAACAGAACGTCGATTATATGTTAAAACATTTCATACACATATGAGGACACTCTCCTCTGGAAGTTGTAAATAATGGCTAAATCAAATGAAAAATTGATCTCCCTTAAATAAATAGGTGTGACATGGTCAGTGACTTAACGATGTGGTCAGTCAAATCTGGTCTTAAACCGTGGCGCCCCTAGGAAGCTGCATCTAAGAATGACTTGTTGTGAGCTTTTTCCTAGAACTCCTTAATTCTCGTGATTTTCTTTGCACGCAGGTCATCTTGGTCTTTAGTTTCACGTTCTCTTTGTCTCTTTTTCAAAATAAAAATCCAGTAGAGTAAATGGCACCCACATTTAGATATTTACTTCGTCTTGAGCCATCTTGTACTTGGAGTATCGTACTGAGTACGCGTTAGAGGCTTAGTGCAGAATTATTTCTTAATACAAGCACTGTTCTCATACATCTGCACACCTACAGCAAAAAATTAAGTAATACTAACTACTACAATTAAGTGCTGCTGCTAACTACTGCTACGAATTACTTCATAAAACTGGAGTATCCCAAAATGCCTGTCTTTTGTCTGGTGATAGAATTTTCAAAAAAATATCTTCCATGTTAGAAATTGCCACTGTTTTTTTCAAGTTCATATATGTTTCCAAACAAAGCTTATAATACAATTGGCTTTTCTTGAGAACCCTGTCACAGTTCATTATACTCATAGATTCGGTATAAGATACAGTAACAATTACACTCGGTAGCGGAATACTTCTTGCGGTATGTTGAAGAGTATGGGCATACAATCCAAGAAAAAATCGTAGGTTAAATTCTTTCAGAAATGACTGCATTGAATAACAGCAATATTAGTGTAGTTGTGTGTTATAGTTCATGATCGTGGGTCCCCTGTTCTGTTCTAGTCGTCACATAAATGTCTCTGAGACAAGTGAATACACAGAGCATTGTAGATAAAACTGTCTCCAATAGAAAGTTGGGTAGACTACAAAAATTGGTTTGTTCTAATAATGGTACTTAGATTTCATTAAGTATTTCAGTAATTGAAATACATTTATATTGCTCCTAGTTACAGTGAATAGTACACGGAAATGTAAATACACAAACAGTTTGTTTCACAAAATAGTTAAATTCTAAACGTATGAATCGGCAAACCTTTCATGTAGAATAAGCTGGTTTGCGTAGTATTTCACTGTTTAACCCATGAGTATTATTTTAGTGAGACTATAGTATAAAACTATTTACATTTTGAGTATATTTTTGCATGCATTGATATAGGAGTATTCCTTTTACAGGGTGGGACATGTCTTTTACATACCTTTTACAGGGTGGAACATGTCTTTTACATGCCTTTTACAGGGTGGGACATGTCTTTTACAGGGTGGGACATGTCTTTTACAGGGTGGAACATGTCTTTTACAGGGTGGAACATGTCTTTTACAGGGTGGGACATGTCTTTTACAGGATGGAACATGTCTTTTACAGGGTGGGACTTGTCTTTTACATGCCTTTTACAGGGTGGGACTTGTCTTTTACATGCCTTTTACAGGGTGGGACATCATTACAGTAACAAAACGAAAATAATTTTTTTCTTGAAAAAAGACATTTGCTTCAAGGTCTGACGTTAACAAATAGTAAGTAATTTAGTATTCTACGACTGCAAAAATTATTTAAATGCTTTACTTTTTCCCTCACTACTTAGCGAAGTCTTTTAGGAAAGTTTTTAATGGCCGCACGAACTGCTTTTAAGGGCATTTTCTGCCAGCATTTATTGGATGTTAACTTTAGAACTTGGATGCTCTGGCGAGGAGTAGAACAGGCTTCATCTTGATAATTAATTTTTTAAAATTACTTTGGGTAATATTTGTTGAATAATAATTATTAAAATTGATTTGAAAACATGTAACAGGAATTAAGCCCCTCCCTTTAGTTAATATGTTCTATAAACGTATGAATTTTATGTTCACATATTTCATCAGTGGAAATTTTGGTCTGTTATCATAAGTCTTCAGTTCAAATGTTTGCAGAGAGGTGGCATAGACGGGAATTTGATGCATCAGACTGACATACACGCATGCATCAGACTGAATGCATCAGACTGAGTGCATCAGACTGAATGCTTCAGACTGAGTGCATCAGACTGAGTGCATCAGACGGAGTGCATCAGACTGAATGCATCAGACTGAGTGCATCAGACTGAATGCATCAGACTGAATGCATCAGACTGAGTGCATCAGACTGCACTTGGAATGCACAGCCGGTCACAGTTTCCAACAATCACAAGTCAACGGACTTATCCGCTGTAATTGAAGTTGCAAACATCTTTTAAACAATATGAGATGTAAGAATGTTTAATACTCATGCTTATTGAATATTTAACCAATGTGAATTTGTATGGGAATACAAGGCGATCAAATCACTAAACTATTTTCAGGTCCTCTGTTTAAATTGCTATCACCCTGGACAATCACACTCGTCATCAGGAGGTGAAGTCGTCGCGAATATCCCGACTGAGTTAACATAATTATTGAGAATAATCATGCGCTATATGAATACACGACTGGACTGATTCATACCATACGTCAAAATGAATAAATAAATTAAGTGACACGTATGACATGTCGCAGGGAGGCATCATTCTTTAGCCCCAAAAACATGCAGCACAAAACAATTATTTTTCTCGTGAAACGATCGTGGCAGCCTAGAGCGCTCAGGCAGTTGAGCACAGCATCGTCAGATCGCAATGCAGTTCAGATGCAGCAGCGCTGTTACCTCCTTGTCATCCTCTAACGAACTTTTGCTCAATGCAGACTTCCCGCACCGGCAAATTTTAACGGCCAAGACGCTCCTTAAGTCGTCAAGCGTCTGCAAGCACACAAGTTTGAAAAACCGCAGGCACGAACGATGAGACAAAAAAAAATTGCTTGGCAATGCACGCCCAACCGACAACCGCTGACCAACAACTTTTTTGCTTTTGTTCCTGTCGCGGATCTGAATTTCCATGTGCGGGTGTTCACTGTCTTAGAAATTTCTCATGAGCACAATCAAATTTTATCCTACGCTTAATTATACATCAAAACAATGATTTAGAGTCCTGAGCAAAATAAATTTAGCAATGTAGAGGCAATGTTTACTTTACTCGTCGTGAAACTCGTTCGCTGAGATGAGGGTGGCAGAATAAAATAGTGGTGATGAAATCTCCCAATGAAGTTTGACATGATACTCACATGATAAATTCAGATAAAAATGGTTAACTAAACGAGCATCCTCTCCCAATTCTAACACGAGTTAGGTTACTTTTTTCGCGTGACTGGGAACGGATGTATGACAACTGTTATTCAGATAACATTATGGCTATAATACGAGGATATTATGTACTAACAGCTACTACATATCCAAAAGTTATTCCAAAATATCATCAATAACACCGAATTCTTACCTGGGATATAAGACCTCAGATGGTCAAGAAATGCAGTTTTTGGTACGACAACTGCGGCTGTACAGCGGCGGCGGCAGCGAGTCTTGCCTGCATTGCTTGTGCTTGCAGCACGAACTTGATCCCGCCCATTACACTGTGGGGCACAACTTCCCTCACCCTCCTCCCTCTCCATTCATGATTCTCCCTCTCCTCATTCCCACCCCACTGCTTGCACAAACTGCACCTAAACTTGCATGCGTGTTTTCTTTCTACAAGAAAGATGCAGTACGCGGCAAACTGCCTCTAGTTCTCGGCTCTCAAGTCAGTGATCAGGAAACTGAAGCATCCATTACAAAGTCTTATTTCTCAGTAGATTGTGTTATTCTTTCAAACGTAGACCTGAGCTGCACATAACGCTCCCTTCTGTGTCTTCCTCTGCTTGCGCATCCAACTGCCGCTTGTCTCTCTCCCTCTCTCTGTTTCTCTCTGTCTCTCTCTCCCTCTCCCTCTCTCTATCTCTTCCTCTCTCTCTCTCCCTCTCCCTCTCTCTCTCTCTCCCTCTCTCTCTCTCTCGCTCTTGCTGCTGTTTGAGCAGTTTCCTGACCTACCGACAATGCATAATGAGGGACATTGCCCACTCACATTAGCCACAATGAGGGACATTGCCCACTCACATTAGCCACAATGAGGGACATTGCCCACTCACATTAGCCACAATGAGGGACATTGCCCACGCACATAAGTCAGACCTCGCACGCATGAATTTCATCATCATTTATGTTTTTCTAAGTATTTAATTTCCATAGGCGACCTGTGAAACTTCTTGTAAGAATGAAGTTATGTAACAAAGATCGCATAAATTTCGTGAGCGTCTCAAAGCACATCGTGCTCAGCAAACCTAAGTCTAGTTCTCTGCACCGACATATGCAACTTTGCACAGTCATGTGAATGTTTATTCTTTTATTCTACACCTATTTGGGCTCGGTATTTCTGAAGTACTTCATGTTGCTCATTGATTGTGATATAAAGCGACTGAAAAGGTGATTTTTTGTTCAAAACAGGTATAGAAATCAAGGTGGTACAAGCGTTAGACGTTTATGAAAACGTTTTTTCTAACAATGAAGGAGCACGAATTGCTTTCAGTATATTGTTTCGAATAATTCCACTTCCATTAGAAATTTATTTTAAAACGTAGCTCCAATGAAAACTATGTTGTTAATTAACAACTTTTGCGCAACAAGCTTGCGTGTGAACTCGTCAAACATGACGTCACTTAAATTTTGTCACATCACTAAGATCCTCTCAATTTTCCCTTTATAAATTACATTTATGATAAATGTAGTGCAATCATCATCAACATTCTCACAGATTCAAGTTTCGATTGAAGCAGCTTCAGAACGAAGCAAATGATGTATGTACACTGAACTTATGAACAAAATAGTCCCAAGTTACCATACAAACAATTAATTGTTAAGGAAACAGAGCGATCTCTTCGTAACCGGGCTATTTGTAGTGATCACGGTGCATTGGCAAAGAAATATTCTTAATAATAGGTTTTGCCAGCACGAGAATCAAGTAACTCATTGACTTAATCTTTCTTCTCGGCTTGGCAACGAGGTCCAGAACTTGAACGTTGAATTTCAGTGTGAAATTCGAGTTGAAAGTAAAAGTAAAGGTGTAATCTTACAAAGGAATTTTTTATGCTCTTGTCTGAAAGTAGACGCCGAATAAAAAAGAACTTGCATATGAGACATGAGCAGTTAAAAATCCGGTACAAAGATGCCTCCTTACTAACGTTAATATTGGAGAAGCTTAAATTTCGTAGTCGAGATCAATTTAGTCTCCGCACAGATGAGTTGATAGAAGAATCAAAAGATCGAAGCTGTTGTTACGAGAATACATACTCTAATTGCGAAGGATGACGCTCATAGTCAGAACCTCTTAAGAATGACATCTCTGGCCCTAAAAAAAGTTAGAACCACTGCCTCAAGACAGAAAAAGTCTGTGAGCCCCAAGAGAAAAATGAGAAATGTATCATCTAAAGAGTAAGAAATTAATACATGAAACAAAGAATAACAGTCGTCTAGTAATAATCTTGAAAGCCTCAGTAACACTTTTCCAAAAACTGAATATTTTACACCCAACCCTGAATAACCGTATGTCCAAATGCTTTACGTTCAACTCAAAGAAAAGTGTACTACCTGCTTCAAAAAACTAAACTTCTTATCTCAAATTCAGAGAACTCTTGCCTCAAAAATTTCAAAACTTTACCTACGCATAGCGTCCAAGATCAAGGTAGCTGGAGATCAAAGCGACCGAGTGAGATCCAGGCAAGCCGCGTCCAAGACGCATCCTGCGTCGCTGCTAGATCGTAGTACAGATACAGCACCGCAGTCAAGTCTCGTCTTCTCCTAGGATTAAATGACAGCGCATACAAAAAATTCTCTCCAGCTTTTGTAGCATTTAAGTTGCAGCCCGGAGAAACATGAATCTCACTAGACTTAGCAAGGCAATGCGTCAGAATATTAAAAACAACTCATTAGTTTTCCCTCCGTGTAAAATCAAATTGTATTCCGCTAGTATTTTTATAAATTAGTTCATTCAAGCAATCAAGCAACCAAGGGATCAAAATTTTTGTAAGAGATTGGAATCTAAGTTAACTATCCATAAATATGTAGTTTGTGCCTTAAAACTGCTTCATTTGTAGTACAAGAAAAAATTCATGAACACGCATATCATTGTTGCAATCACTGCAAATTAAACCTAAAACCACGTGTATCTTTTTGTTTTGATATCTTTGTGTTAATAATAATAATGTCTTTATAATATTGTCTTATTATTATTTCAAGTTCTAATTGAAGTACCTTTTGAAAAAAACATTAATTGCATCGTCTTGGGTACGTAAAAGTCTTACAATACTAAAAACAGCCTTGTTGACATGGCAACGTTAGTCTCTATTGAACGCAGAACTGTCAGACGTGTCCGTTGCATGTTTTTTGTATCTTACTATAGCAGTCTGTCACTTTATGCCTCTAGATCAGGGGTAGGCAAACTTTTTTACCCGTCGACCCCTTCATAGGATATTTGTACTTACATCGACCCCCTCCATGCACACACACATACAAATAGGTGAAAAAAAGTTAAACTATTATTGATGACCAAAAATAAAGAGAAATGTTATAAACCAAACCAATCTTATGTTGTACCATATACAATGTTTGAAGATATATATTAAGAGAAAGAGGCAGTCTTTACTGATATAAAGTAAAAAAGAAAAGAATAGAAGATTACCTACCTATAGAGAATTTTGACTGTTTCGAAATCTAACAATACTTATCGTTGAAAAGTTGATATGAACTTAATTATATTAAACAAATGTGCTACTTGACAATAATATTAACTGCCATGGAAATACGCAATATGCTTTTTATCAAAAAATGAATAATGAAAAATACATTAACTTACCTATTTATCAATAAACTTGATATTAATGAGATGGATGAACGGCAGCAAGGCTATTGATATTTGGTTTAAAATTGGTAAGATTTTACCGTAAATCACCACGGTTTTCCAAGTTTAGTCTATTTCTCTGCTTTGTTAGAATCGCATTCGCATGGCAAAAAAAGCTTCAACCATATATATCCTTAATCGACCCCCTTCCGACCCCCATAAATTTATCGACCCCTTGAGTTCTGTCCTCGACCCCCAGGGGTCGATATCGACCACTTTGCCGACCCCTGCTCTACATGCTTTATATGAAATGGGTATACATTCTTTTTTGATTTAGTGATTTTTAGTGAAACGGAACATCGTGTTAACCGTGTTCCTGTACACTTAATGATTGTACATTAAACCGTGCTGGTTAGTTTGTTCATCTGGGGGATGGGCAATGAGCTGTAAACGATTTTGTATTTTATTAAATCAGTACGTGTATACCTGATAACCCATAGAGGGCAGTATTCAGTATAAAACATTTTTTGTTAAGTACTTCAGTATTTATTTTCGTCCTCAGAAGTGTTGCGTAGAGCGTCCGAGCTCTGCAAATCGTTACACTGTACGTACCTCCACGCTTCGCTGTCTAGCACGAAATCCTGCGTAAGCAGTCGGCCCATGGCTAACAAACACTATAAGGTAAAAACAAATGAGAAAAAAATAGCGAATTATAAACGCTCATCGATGCGAAAAATCAAGAGCGTATTGTACCGTGCTCTCGTCTTATCGATTTTAAAAAAATCGAAGGTAACCTGAAAAAATAGCATACACAACCTCATAGTGCTTTACAGAACGAAGACAGCTGTCGATATCATGGAAGGCTAAAGATAATTTGCGTCATGGTGATGGTCCTAGTCCATAGTTCTGTGCTGACCGAAGTACAAGTAACTGATATTGTATGATTATACCCTTGTGCCTCACGCCTGCTTCTTTTAAGAAAGATGGAAACCTAACAAATGTCTAACAACTGGTTCTCGCATGCCAGTTTGTAATAAATAGGGTACCAATTATCTACGCAACGTTCAGTGTCAACATACTGCAGAACTGCTTAAAGTAGTGACGTATGTAAGTGCTCCTGAGCGAGGTTTAGTGTTTTGCTCTTGAAAGTTTTTTACATCATTGTTATGGGTATATTTTCAATACTTTTCCAATGTATACATGCGAGTGCTAGTATTTCACTTAGTAAATGATTTTTAGAGTTTCGTAGATAAAAAATTCCATGAATTCTGACTTACTTCATTCCAAAATTAGGCCTAGGTCTTTTGACAGTTCACGCTACTTTGTAGTTGACTAATAAACACGTTCAAGCTAATAAGCAAATAATTCAGAACCAATTTAAAAATTTGATATAAGATTTAATACATTCATAGAAATCATTTTGATGCAAAGTGCCTCAGCATTTCAAGTGATGGTTCTGTCTTTAGTAAAAAAAACTTATATCCGTCCCAATAAAGATGCCAGTTCATGCAGCATAGAATAAAATAGAATACGACAGTAGGAACGAGCCGTTTGGCCCATTCTTTTGCTGCTACCCAAGTTCCAGGCTGTCTGGCGTAAAGGCGTCAATCAGACACATGCACTTCAATTATACATATGTAGATATTTCAATCCCATGAGTACGCCTTAATCAATTAGAAGCATTTCAGTCGCCGTGTATGTACTGCAAACATATACACACAGGCCCAAAGTTAAGAATGATTTGGAATTAGTACTTAACGGAATTGGAGGTTCCTCTCCCAAAATTTAGGGAGACGATTTTTGAACATTCACAGTGCCTGCAGAAACTATGTTTTCGGGTAGCTGATTTCAGGTTCTGGTAATTTTGACTGGAAAGAAGTTCAGAGCCTGAGAGGTCATGAAGGCTCTTCTTATTAGTTTGTGATCGTTATTTCTGGTTTGCACGTTATCGTCTCGGTCCAAAACCCTTCTAGGATAACATCGTTAAAGTCATTAACATAGTTATAGGTCTCGACGAGTTGTCCTCGCAGTCTCCCATGTTTTAGGGAGATGAGCTCGAGTTGCAGGAGACGCATTTCGTAGCTGAGATTACGGAATGCAGGAATCATATTCGTTGCTTTACGCTGATTTTTTTCATTTTATTAACACGTTTGTTGCGATTGCCTAGCTGGTACAAATCTTTACTTTGTACACCTAATCACTAAAAGACTTGGAAAAAATTACAGAACCTAACCTAAGTGACCCACCGGTGGGTCGCATCGCAACAAACGTGTTAATGTCTCTTCGTTGGGTAGAAGACCACAGTTGCACTGCTTATTGTAGATGTGGTCGCACTAACGCTTTATAGAGCGGTAAGATGATGTTTTTTGGTCTGTATTCAAAGTTTCTTGTAATGAAACCGAGGATCATACTCGCATTTCTGATGCGTTTTTCCACTTGTTTGTCATGCTTGAGATTTTTAGTGATAATGATACCCAGATCTCTCTAGTGCTGCACTGCTTCGAAAGATGTGTCGTTCTTCGTATGTTGGATATGTCAATAATTAACACCAACGTGCATGACAATATTTGTCAATGTTGAAGCTCATTTGCCAGGTATCAGTCCATTGAAGTAGACGATTGAAATCTGATTGAAAAGTCATTCTGTCTCTCTCGGTGAACGCGCCGTAATGGTGACATTGTTCTTTATTATGACCGATGGCTGAAAAAAGTATGGGGTGTTGTTCTATATTTGAAAACTTAACTAATGTTTAGACTACTCGCATCCTTACTAAACAATAAAGACTCTTGAGGATCTTAATGATGTCCTGAACATTACACCACTCACTGAATTATAAAGTACAAAACATTTCAGCCTTCTACATTTCTGTACAGTATACTCATAGTATAATTCTTACATTGACATTTATTTCATCAATAATATTTCACAAAAAGTGTTTTTAAGTGAATGAAAGGATGAAGTGGTTATTTGATTCTAGAAATTTAATTGATAATGAATTAATTGACATCTAATGTCGGAATAGCCTTTGGATAATATAATTTCAACATTCGTGCCCAATGCATAGAAAAATTCTTCAGAGGCTGCAGCAACTCTTAACTTACTTTCTCATATTTTTAGCAATACTTATTATGCGATAATCTTCCTGACTGACTGACTGCCGTCTTGCATTTAGGTGAGCAGGAGAAGTCTCTCAACACAATATTGAACACAACTTTTGACGTTGGTTGAAGTCGTGTATCAAGTAGAAACACAACTCAAAAGTTACACCTTGTAAAATTGTCGTATACATTAATGAACATTTATCAGTGCATAGTGTCACACATGCATACGTACGAAAAGAGGCAGATAGCTCAATCAAACAGTTGTTTTCAATGGGCCCAAAAGATTTCATGCGTTTATTAAATTAATGTCACGTATATATTTGTTGTTATATTTTGTTGTTTTATACTAAACAATAAAAAAAATTAGTTCACTAACTGGTAACCAAAGAGACTTTAGACGAGTTCATCAATTGGTAACTATAAAATGCAGTATATGAGTGCAGTAACTAGTTTATAGAAAATACAAAAAGTTGATTACCAAAACGCTTTGACTGGTTAGTAGTACAGATAGTAAATCAGGACGAGGATGACATGCACTCGTAACCAAGCAACATCCTGAGTTATATTTCAAATATTTCAGGTAGTTGCGTACACGTGCTAGTCGCACTAGCTATGATATACGACAAAATATTTCTTGTACATTTAAAAAATAAGTTGAAATGATTCAAAATTTAATAAAAAAGGTATGATGTATTGACGATTTTAAATCAGTTTGTGAATTCGAGAAAAATTCTAGACACAAAACGACACGCCATTATATATATCTAGAATCTTGAAAATAAAGTTCAAAATGAAGGTATTTTACGTTCATTGTTTATGAGTAGAATGATAGAGTGTAAAAAAGTATACTTACGAGCGTGTAAATTAATTAAGGGTTAGTTGAGATTCAATTAAAAGGCGTTTGGACAAATAATTAATTTCATACATAAAACTGAAGTGTTTATTAGTTACATTACGTAGATAATAGAACCAAAGGCAGAAATTAACTCTTAGTATAGGAAATATATCTGAAGCTCTCCGGGTTCACAATTATATGTACTTAAGTAATACCAGGATGCAAAAGCCCAAATACAAAACTGTGTAATGAAGCATCAAGTTGTGAAGAAGTTGGAAGGCAGTTAATTCTCTATGCAGATGCGGTGTAACGTACTTTCACTTTCTGTTCAACTGGTATTTTTAACACGTCACTTTCAGTTTTATGGAGCATGATTAGTCTCTTCAAAAGAATTGAATGGAATTCATTCATTTAAATAAGATATAGGAATAAAATTAATAACTCTTCCTGGTAAGTCAAAGTTACAGTGATGTTTGTTTATTGCCTGTTTTACGTCCTTGTGTTCTACATCGCAAACAAAATTCATTAAATTATTTCCCCTATATTTTGTTTTATGGTTTTCATGAGAACTGGATATCACATATAATTGCCGTAGGTTCTCATGCTAAAAAACGTTGACCACTTAAAAGCTAACTTATATATACTCTTAAATGAAAACATGAACAAGGCACGTTTTGCCGTAGAGCGAAAAAAATATGGGACAAAAAATGGTTGAAGTCTGGAACGCAGTCTTTTCATTTCTTATTTATTGAACACCTCCTAATTATTCATTTCTCTGAAAATAAATATTTTAGGAGACATTCCATACCAAAACTAGGAAATACTTTGCAACATTTAAGCAAATTATGTTGCACAGAAGAAAATAACCTTTTAAATCTTTCTCGTTTATTAAATTAGCGACCATGTTACGAACTCGATTTAATATGTAAAAAGTTACCTCCAGTAAAAGTTTTCCTGTAAACTTATTCAAGTTATTGAATAAGTTCAATAGCTGTGATTCATAATTGAAGTCTATTTTGTAATTCAGAGAATAATTTTATTCGCCTGGGCACTTTGTTTTGAACAAGAAAATACATAATTTCTTTTGTTGCCCGTGAGTTGTGAATTTAACTTTCCACATTGAAATTTGTAACATAATGTGTATGAATGTGTAAGCATATAATTACCTTGAAACTAATTAAGAGTAGGCCCTCAAAAATCAAAGTTGTCATAAATGGTAGGTCAAAAAGCTCACCTAGTCCAGCTGACCTTGTGCATCGTACGTCAGCCAGACTGCTTGCTGTACACCAACGCTCAGCGAAAAATAATCGTAATCACTCCTAAAACCGAGGATCAATTACAATATTTCAACACGAAAATACAGGGAGACAAAGAATAATCAACGATTTTTTGTTATAAATTTTGCTGTTAGAAAGTGAATAATGGATGCTCATACAGCAAATGATGCAGCACTAATGCATCGCCGGCCTTGCACATCACTCGACTGCAGAGCGAACACTAATCTCGTCCTGCAGAACTCTTTGCCCTTATACCCCTGCTTGTAATTTCTGGATTTATTTTTGCATGTAAACTTGCTACGAAGTTCCTGTAGTAACATCTACGTTTCTACCGTTCCCTCTTCCTCTGTAACCGCTCGAGCTCTGTCCTCTAGCAGCTTGTAGATGAGGCGCGTGCAGGTCTATCTCCAATGTAGTCTGGGTCAAATTAGAGCGCATCTGCAGGTGCCTCTTCTAATTAAAGTACAATTTGAATATCAGCTGCAAAGTAAAGTAAGGGCAGCCTGCTTTACCAGGTAACCGCATAGCAGCAGTACGCAGATGTAACTAAAACTCTCACTCTGACGGTAGGCACGAGCATGGTTCCTCCGTGACATGACCATAACATCTCTACCGACGAAAGTAAAAGTGATAAAACTTCAATTGCTTTTGAATGTTCATTAAAACTAGACAAGTTGTCAAGAGAATAACGAACTCGAGGTAGAAACTCAAGCTTAACAATAAATACCTAAAAGTATTAGTTCTATGTGTGAAGAAACAGTACAGAATTCCCATGTTATCGGTTTAGGTCTCGTACCACCTTCTAAATTAATTGAGAATATTGATACATGTAAATATTTCCATTTAGAAGGTACCCGTCCATTGATCTCCGAAGCTTTTAAGCCTTAAGAGCTTGTACTTTATAAACGTGTAACCTAAACTGATGTCGATTTTTTTAACTCAGTGTGTTCAATTTGAAACACACTGTAATAACGTTTAAAGTTACAGCGTATTTATTCCGTGACAGAATTTCACCACAGTTAGAAAAAGCTTCTTAGATATGAATAAAATCAGCAATTTTGGGGGGATTCGTGGTCGGAAAAATCGTAAAATGAACTGAAGTTGTCTTCTAAGATCTCAAAATTTTGCTCTCCGGGTTTGTTATACACAGAAAAATGGATGGTTTTAGATGCAGGCAGAGTTACTTCTTTCTTCAACTTTTCTGTATCTATTATTATTAATTTTCAGAAAAGAAAGAATAAAACCAATAGATTTTTATATATTCTAAAAGCTTTTCTTGATCGAGTTAAAAAACTCTCAAATATGTTTACTGGTCTAATGCCTGACAATTTGATTATTTGTTTTGATTTTTTGTTAAATTTGAAGCATTTCTCTTATTTCATAGGCGGACATCCAAGCGAAAAGACACGAAAATTCTGTTCAAATTGAGTAGAAAGACTTTTTTTGAGCATTCATTTGCGTTCTCTGAACAGAAAAGGTCGCTAAAGACTGCAGGAATTATATCGACTTCTCTTTGCTCATGAACCTTTGCTTTATGTTAAAATTCACTACGCTAACAATAATTATATATTGTGCAGAATATTTTTTGTGCTCCACAGACATGTGACTACCTAGGCAAATATTAGTCCATCCACATTGAATATCATACCTAATTTTTTTTCCGCTAGGTACTGTGAAACTGTGTAGGGAAGGAAGAGAAAGTTGAATTTGAAAATGCGTATCCAAACGTTGATACCTACAGACACCCTTAACACGTTGCCTGCGATTGCCTAGCTGGTGCAAATCTTTACTTTGTACACACATTCACTAGAAAGCCTTGAAAAAATTATAGAACCTAACCTGAGCGACCCACCGGCGGGTCGTATCGCACTCAACGTGTTAAATTGACATGATAATTGTTGATTTTTTCTTTTTACTCAAGCACATCTTAATAATGGATGCGAGTAACTTGTGTTACATTGAACATTAATATTATTTTCTCTATTTTGAATACTACGGTTAATAAAACAATTTTCTACTTGTACATGATCGGGTACAATAATTTTTAAATCATTTAATAATCATTCGTCACAATTTGTTCTTCACCGCATAAAATTAAAGAAAATTACAATACAAAATGGTGTCATTGGCAAATTTCTTACATAGCTGAAAAGTTGTCATTTCTTTTCAAAATTGCGAGACAGGAGTTTATTATTCTATTCTAGACTCAAGAATAACATGAGAACAAAAACAATGTAAAAAGAAATATTTTTACCAGCCAACGTCTCGGATAACAAAGATTTTATCCTCAGTGCTGAACTAAACATGAATCAATCTTAAAATATGCCTAAAATGGAACAGGAAAGTATTTACCATCGTCATGACATGAAGTGTCTAGAGCGATCATAGTATGCATGATGAGAAGGCACTCAATGCCTTTATTCTTTTCATTTTCAAACATGTAAAAATCTTACTTTTTTATTCTCTCAGTCTACCCATCTATAATTTCTTCTAAATCTAGTGGCACACCTTCAGTTAGACGCATCTTGTTCGTTCTTCTCGGATACCCAAATCATTTTAACGATGGACACTCATTCCTATTCGAAAATTCTCTCATGGCTCATGTCTTCAGTTTTGCCTCTTCATTTCTCACCCTAACAAACCGTGTCGCTCCAGTCATACTTCTCAAGCATAGCGTCTCTAACAAGGTTAATTGTCTCTCTGATGCCGTCGTTCTAAATACCTCCGCACCGTACAAAACGATTCAAACAATCATACACGGTCAAAAATTTAATATCTCACTCAAATATAATAGTGCATTGTATCCTTTTTCTACTCATAGCTCTGTTTCCTGCGCCATCTTCCACTTGCCACTACACACTATCCTAAGCATTAAAAAAAATTCACTACTTCCATAATATCTGCATATAACAGCAAATTTAGTTTTCCAGCACTCTTGTTTCTAGAGCACGTCTTGATCACTTAAGTTTTTTTACGGTAACGGATACTTTCTACATTTTGAAATAAATTTTTCAAGAATTTCTCTATAGAATCTGTTAATATTAATGAAGGACGATATTACCAGTGGTATGAATTTTATGATCAAATCACGTCGCTGGGGAAAAGTAATATCATGCCCATCCAATAAAGTCACCTTCAAAACAGTGATCTTGATAAACAAGATAAAAAACGATTATTTCGAAACGATCTTGCAGACCGCCGTAAAAATGTTTTCCAAACTAATTCATACACATATGTCACCAAAGAACTAAGTATCAAGTTAAATGGTTATGCTAATTTTAAAAGTCATTTCTTACACCTGATTTTTATCTTCTCCACCAAGAGTAAACAGTTTTATTGTATGTTGAAACAGGTGTAAGTCTTCAACGTTCCTTTGTAGTTATATCACATGATCGAGTTGTGTTTTTGAAATTGTATTCCATAATTTCTAGTTAAGTCACACAGCCTGAACCCTCAGTCTCATACAAAACTTCACACGAAAACAATGAACCAAGTACGTAATGTTTATCAATAATCGTAATTAACGCATAGTAATTGTTTTAAAATGTTAAGAAATAACACATTCTGATCTCATTTTATCACCGCTCATTTTTACATAATGTGACGTAAAAGGAAACAATTGAGCTCGTTACAGAAGTTTTTATGTTTTTCAGTGGTGCAGCTGCGAAATCGTATGTGTACGTGCAGGATAATCATGAAATTATATCATAAAATGATTTCATGAAATATCATTTGGTGCTATGGGTTGGAGAAGTAAAGAAAGACAAGCCTTGCTGTCAGTGTTGTGTAATGATTATTATTACGAGGTATTAAATTAACTTATGCCAGTCACTTAAATGGAATCATTCTACAATTTAGCAAAATAACGCCCCTTGACCTCTCAAACACAAACATTCTGTGATGAACACACAGTATTTGTGTTGTTTTTAAATTTAAACAATTTTAAGGTGTCGTAATATGCAACACCGTAAACACGTTTTTTTTGTATTCGTTCGTCAAGAAAATCGAAGAGCTTTGAGTAATTTTGAGTGTCAGGCACGAATGATGGAACGTCACAAAAATATAAAAGAAAAAGCAGAAGATGCGAACTATGTGATTCGATATAAGATTTTTTATGTAATAATGATCATTTATTCATTCTAGGAGAAGTGATATATTTAGAATAGAAAATGTAATATAGTTCACAACTTTTTTTTCCAGAGTCAATCGATTTCATGTTATCAATAGCATAATTTAGGCACCAGTCAAATTTATCGATCTCATATTACATTACTTTATACATTAGTACATTATTGACAAGTAGGTTTTTCTTGATTATTCAAACAGTTAAGTTCAAACGGAGACATTCTTGTGAAAAAGACACGTTGTCGAATAAATTTAACTTCCGCTTTTCAAATGTCACATTTATGGGATACTAAAATCTTAGCACAGAATAAACTTCCTATAGAGTATATACTTAAAATATGTAGTATACATATACTTAGGCCTTTTCTGTTTTGTTGTGGGAGGGTTGGTTATCAGAAACGAAGATGGTTTCCCACGAGTGCAGTAGCATTTAGGTTGGTCATTTCCACTTGTAGGCCTGATTTTGGGGGTTGCAACCTTGCCAATCTTGTGAAGCTTGCGTGTGCGCACGACTGTAGACAACATCGCCCATTGTGGCACGATGTTTCTGCTTTTGATGTTTCGTAATTATCCCAAGGCTTCTACAGCCATGCAGAATATGACTTGTATAGTAAACTGTATAATATACGTAAACGAAAGCTGAACTTTCATCGTTTAAATTTGGTGATATTTGAAGCGCACAAAGAGTTGGTTACGTTTTATCATTTGATAACTGGGAAATGCTTAGGCGTAAATTAAAGCTTGAATTTATTTACGCCTTTCTAATTCTTCAATGGTGCTATATTTCTATGATGAAATCGTTTTTCAAACCTTAATTTGAGCTAACCAAGGCAAGGAATAAGGTCCCATGTATTGTGGGTTACAATCGAGAAAATGCAGCATGACGAAAAAGAAACGTAATAGTTTGACTTTCAGAATTCCCATAACCTGGCTAGAATTTAAGGACCACATAATTTTTATTTGTGATTTTTGTCCTTTGAATACAAAAAGTATTAGATAGAAATATACACATAAACTCTCACACCCTAACGTCTCCTCAGCAAAGCGTCGTACGGTGCCCTGTCATGAGCCACTAATTGTAGTAATTAAAGGATTTTCTCCGTCTGAAGATGAGGGTAGCAACCAAGAGCAAGAGGTTCACGATGAAAATCAAGAAATGTTTTCAGGAACCAGTGATCATTATTATGACACACCAAATTCATCAATTCCCCAGCAGTTTAGCTGAGTCATTGAAATGACCTTTACAAATGGAATGACCTTGTGCATTATTTGGATCTCTCCGTAATTACTACTGAAGAGTTAGCTTTCAGGGTGCAAGAAGTGAGTCTATTGAACCATAGAACTAAAATTTCGAATTTCCGAAACCTGGAACATGGTTTTATATGGTTTTTAACACAGGAGAATTAGTTGGAAATTGTCATTATATCGGAGATCTCTTTCATGAATTAAGGATTCCCATGTACAATTCAAGTGATTTGCGATTCTGTTGACGTTTACAGTGGGTGTTTAGGACCAATTTTATACATCACAGTGAATCATAGAACAGGAATAGAATCTAATAGAATAGGACGCTCCAAAGGACTCAATTCTGAGGAATTGTTGGCTGTCATTGATGAAAACCATACCAGCACAACTAAGGAACAGAATAAAAAGGTTAATGTGAGTCATATGACCATATATCGTTAAATATTAAGACCGAAACTCCTTGATCAGTTCTCTAGTTGCACTGGTATTGTTTTCATCAAAGACAGCCTGTAATTCCTTAGAATTGAGTCCTTTGGAGCGTCTTTTTCTTGGTTCGTCTTTTAGACTAAGTCATCCTTTTTGAAACGTGAAAACCATCTTCTACAGGTCTTTTCATTCACCACTTCATTTCCATGAGTGTTTTTGGGGGATCTTGCTGTTGAAACTGCTGTGATACCCTTCTGAAATGCAAACAGTAAAATTTGCCTAAGGTTTTCTTTACTTGGAGTGTGCATTTGGGTCAACAATAGTTAGTTAATAAATAAATAGTTATTTATTATTATAATTTTAGCAAAATCTGAACGAAGAAATATTTTTTCAGCGATTTAAATGGCTGCACACGTGTCATTTATAAGTTAATTTGATGTAATGACGCCCTAGGATTATAACTCAAAAAACGGACAGAACTTTCGTTCTAACTTAATACGATTGCATACCTCTAATACTTTCTGAACTAGCAAAGAAATAAGACTCACAAAATATCTATTGAAATTTAGAAGTAATACTGAAATTCAGTGTAGAAAAACGATTTCAAGGTGAAAGTCTGGATCTGCACAGGTCATGTGTCGCTGCTGGCTGAACAGTTGGTCTCTGCGTGACACGTGTGATGTGCGTCCAGCGTCTGCCCTACACTGATGCCCTTCTCTGTTTATCTTACTATTTCTAACTTAGAACTTTAGACAGACACTGCATATTAAAATTCTAAACAGCAGCTCATAAAGTTGCAGGCATATAACGTGATACCAAGATTATTTGCTTCACATATATCTCATAGCGTCACATGAAACCAAAAACTTCATGTGCCGGCGAATGAAAACTAACCCCAAATCATGATCTGCCTCTAGTTGATGTGGTGTTCTCCAGTCCGTAGGCGGAGTTCAATTTCTTGCTAAACAATATGGTAGTCATTTTTGTCAAATAATTCAATTTTTGTCTCCTCTGATCACATAATGTGGAAATAATTATCATCTTTCTCTAACATTTCTGTAGCAAACTGTTGATGGTCGCTAAAGTGTTTTCTTTAGAAGAAAAATTGTCCTTGCTCCGCGTCTGCTGTTTTTTCCCTTCTCAGTGTATTGGTCATCCTGTAGTGTTGACTCCAAGCCATTCTGCGAACTCTTTTCTAAACATTCAGTTATATTTTTTCACAATTCTCTTCAGCTTAGTAATCGCACGAGAGGCTATTTTCGACAGAACTTACTTGTTGGTGGCTGTCCCTTGTTCTTTCCATTCCTTGAATGTGGGTAGGAGAGAATTTGCAAGGACGCTTAACTGTTTCTCAATCTTCCTGTGTTTCTTACTTACTTCCTCCTCCTCCTCCACATTCTTGATTTGGAGTTGAAAAATGTGTTCTTTTAGCTTTGACATAGTCTTGGTCTTGAGGGCTGTCTTCTTGTTACTTGCTGGTAGCAGAATTATTTCTTACAGCAATGGCTTCACATCGTAAGTTCTTACTTGCTCTAGAATAATCTGAAAGTATTTCGAAATACAGATTATACGATAAGATCGTATAATATAATTGATACGATCAGATCGCCTATGGAATTCAAGTTGACCGACGTTGCTTATAAGTTGTAAATACTTTGTTACACTTTTACATATTAAGCGTTCCTATTTGAAAGTTTAACGTTTATCCTTCAAGCTTATGATACGAATGTTTTTCATTGGAATTTCATGAAAATTATATTTGTCAAAGATTTGTTGCATTAGGATATTCTGGTAGGTTATGCATGTAAAATAAAATATTTGGTGAGTATTATTAATAGTTATTTTACTCATTGTACTTTGTAGAAAGAAGAACTTCTCGGGATTCTTCTTGGTTCTACTTGCGTTACGCATGAACACAAGATATACTCGCCCCCATTCCTTATTTCTTATGAACAATTTACTTAACCACTTCAAAAGTCTGTCCTTAATTCCGCTATTTACTTCCTTAGTTATTGGTAGACAAGGAAGACTGTACACAGACACTATTTAAAACGTTTATAAATAAATGAAATAGCGGACATATGTACATCAACTCAGTACTAGCAGTGTGTGGTTGAAAGGTGTAAATTGTTCAGCTAGTTCAACATTCAAGTAATTTTTGAGCGTAATTTCATTTATATCGGGCAACATGGTCGATGTTAAAATTGATTGTCATAATGTTCAATTGATGATTTTTGAAAGTTCTTCAACAAGCGAGCATACGTCGTAGAAATTGTCACTCCAGTGTCTTTATTCATAATCATAACCATGCAGCATAGGATAATTATTATTCGAGACCAGTTATATTCTAAAAATCGCGTGGCTTCAAAGAAAATTCATCATGGGCTCCCATGAAAAATGAACAGGCGAAACATGAAAAATTACATAACGATACGTTGATGAGGTTCACGTAGTTGGATCATGGGAAGTGTCACAAGGAATATGAATAAATTGTAGACAATCTGCGCAGATAGTAACCAGAATAGTGAGGATCTAAAAACTGATGAATGGTGAACTTCCAACCTGGAAATTAATAAGAAGTAGATAACCACAGACGCGAACGTTAGTAGCACTGTTCTGTTATTCATTTCACAGTAGGAGCTAGGAAATGAGCGTTTCAGCTGATAAAAATAACTAGGAAAAAACAGAAAAGTCACAGCTGCACGTACAAGTATAAGTTACCTCTCCATACTGCAATGGTGCCACACAAAAAAGATAGTTTGAATTCAACACGATCGACACCCGAAGCCAACAGGACGATGGCTCACTTGACCAAAAATTGCTGTACATCCTCCTGAGATGAACTAAGTCCCTGAAATACGGTACTCATTTCAGACAGACTCAGGTACATATTGACTGAGGAGTACCTTGACAGCAGCTTAGGTGCGACTGCATACACTGCCAAACGCTTTTAAATTTTCTATGATGATGGGAGTGTCGATAATGCTGGGCATGGACTCGGTTGCATACGTATGAGAATAAGGACACAAGTATGTTCCTGACGGTAAAAGCACAATCCTGAGACTGTGGATTTTTTTGCGGTGTGAATAGCACATTTGCGAACACTTTGGATTTGAAAAACTTGTTTAGCTTTTGGATTAAATGTTGTTGCGTTCCTTAGCTTCGTATGGCCAATGTCAACTCTGATTTTTAAGGGGAAAACGCTCTCTTAATGAAGTTGTAAACGACACACAGTTATACATAAATCGGAACTCTGTTTATTTTCAAAAAGAACGGCCGCAAGCTGTAGTGTGGTACGGAGAACTGCTGAATATAGTGCTTTGTTAGGGTGTGCAGTGGTGGGCAGTGCACAGCAGACACAGTTCGCAGGAGGGCGGTGAACTGCTCCCAGACACACAAAAAAATACGGTGGTCGCGCGACCGGACGGACTAACCCAGACGTGAAGGGAGGTAGAGTGGGGGAGGGCGAGGGGTTGTATCAGCTATAGGGTTGGGGTGCATCTGCCGAGGGAGAGGTAGAGCACTGACGGTTGGGGAGAGGACAGAGGAAGGAGTCTGATTCCCGTCAACAGAGGGGTCGGGGAGGCGCTGGAATCGAGCAACTAGAAAGAGTAGCGCGCCATGAAGGGCAGACGAAGAGAGGTGTAGGTTACAACGGAGAAGGTAATTTGCTTGGTTTACCTTCTTAAAATTTTCACATTTATTTTCCAAGTGTCTGAAGTAAAAACAAGACTTTCTTAACTCCGTAAGTACGGGCTTGGATGCTCAATTCGGCTGAGAAATAGTATATAACTAACTGCAGGGTTTGAGTTCGAGATGTGACCTTGGGTCTATCACTGCCGCCGATTAAGACTTGTGCGGACTGCTTTGCGGGAGATGATGCGAGCGGTTTAGGTTCTCTAGAGTCAGAAGTTCTGTCCGTCTGACTTGTCTCCTTTGCTCTCAGCAGCGCTTGATGCGTCTGCTTTGTCTTGAACGTCTGGCTCGTCTCCTTCTTCTGTAACTCGGCCCAGTCGTGTTGTTTTGAACAACTGGCTCGCCGTCTACAATCTGAACATACGAGTATTGCTCGTCTGCTTTGTACTGAACGTTCAACTTGTCTCCGCTGATCAACGTTTTACGGGTCTATTTTGTTGCTCACGTCTGACGCGTGTGTCTGGTTAAGCTGTAATGATCGTATCTCACATTCGCTTTCGTATGAGAATGTAAAGCATCTCTCATATTTAGGGCATCTGGCAGCTCTACTTCGTTCCAATGAAGTGTCTGCTTTGAATGTGTCGGTTCCATTTTAGACATTCATACTTTTTACTGAGCTAAATGTTTGATACATTTTTTTTGCTAATAATTTGGCTGAAGCAAATGTTTCTTAATTCTGAACGCACTATGTGCAGCATTCTGAGGAATTTGTGAGGCACAAGAGTGCTCATTTTCACGTGGTTTTCTTATCGAGTGCCTGATGTCCTTACTTTTTAAATAAAGTATTTGACTCTTGTGTTTCTTTGCTTCGAATTCGAACAAGGCAAACCAGTAGAACACTGTATGGAATTGAAAAGAAACACAAGAAAAAAGTAAAATTAACTTATTTTTTGGAGGTAGTGGGAACAGCATTATCATTTGCGACCATATAGATGTAAAAATGTTTTACCATAAATGGTAATTGTTGACTGCAGTATGACAAACTGCATTGAAATTAATTATGAAGTCTAAGTTTATTTATAAATGTAGGGTTTGAGATAATTCAATGTGAGAAATTTTGAGTACAACACTCTGAAATTTTTTCCAAAAGTTTGAAGTAACTGAAATGAAACAATTCTGTCTTGCTTTTTTGCAAATGTTCAGACGTCAAGGACCTCAATAAATTCTGCTCGTTTTAGGACACTAACAAAGGATTTTAACGAAGAAGATTTTATTATATTAATTGACTGGTTAGATACGTCTAACAGCATGTCATTCACTGCGAACTTCTAACAGACTGCGAGACTATTGCAAGTGAATTGCATAGTCAGTAACTTCATACTTAAACTGCACAGAACTGAAGCAATAAATCGTCTTTTTTTAGTCCTTGGATGATAAAAGCTTATTCGTCATCAAGACGACACGGTCCACTTACACTTGATCACCAGTGACTCTATGCTAGAGCGAGGATTTAGCTGCGAAATACTACCCAATCTGCCTTAGTCTCCGAATATTGTTCCATCTAATTTCTACCTTTTTCGCAGTCTAGACATTTATCGCAAGTGATATAACGTACAGGCTTTGGAAGTCAAAAATGACCTGAAACTCTTCAACCCCAATAAACAATTTTATAGAAAGAATGCATCAAAAAACCGGTGGATTAGTGGAAAGAGTTTGTTGTCAACAGTGGCCACCAAGTGAAGATTAGAAATGGTATTCTATGTTAATTTATCTCGTCAGAATGCTCTAGTGAGATATTTCAAGGAGTAGGGGAACAAGAATGAGTCTCTTAGCCTTCTTTTCAAAATGTGGTGCTCAATCAATGATACCCATTCGAATTATTTCAACAAGTGTCACTGAGAATAGCCTATCGAAAAGTGCAAGTACGTGTATCGTCGCCTTCATTCTTGGGAGGAATCTACCATGGAACCACATGAGATGCATAAATGCCAGAGCTTTCCACTACAACTCTCTTCTAGGAGGCGTCTCAAGTGTCTTCTGTCGAGGGAGAGATCGCATAAACGTCCAGGCCCTCCGAGTGGCTTAGGTCACGCGCTTTGAAGCATCAGCTGGGCTGTGTGTCCGACGTGACGTCTGTAGCGTGTGTCACGTCACACACATGGGTAGTGGTGTGTCAACCGGCGCCCAGACCGCGTGTGTTTAGTATGGGATAAATTTACAGGAGATATTTTGCTGTGTATCAGTGAAAAAATCCTCATGCTGCAAGTTTAGGAGTTATAACGAAGAATTTGCAGAAGGAAGCGACTATTTACCAAATAAACTAGAAACTAGATAGGCTCCGTGAAAATTCCACAGTTTAGATTTGATTAATTTGAAATTATTATAAAGACGAATGTTTTAAAGATTTACGACGAATGATTGTGTTTTTAAATGAATATTTCTCATGAATATACGCCGAACTTTCCATTTTGTATCTTATCTACCGATAGCATGGCCTGGATAGTATCTTTGGAAGTTCCACGGTTTAAAAGTGTGAAGTTATGGATCTATGAAATTATATGCATTTTTCAGTTTTACACGTGGTACTATCAGAACCTGAATATTTTTCATGAATACATACAGAACTTCCATTCTGTATCTTACTTGCCGATAACATGGCCGTGTAGGAGAAGAAAATTAATAACGTGAAAAAATGGCGTATTTTATAGCAATCCAGCGCCTTTGGTACCCACAAATCAATGCTTAAAATACATGTGTACATGTTGTGATGTCAGTTCAATAATTTTTCTTTAGTAATGGATAAGAAGTAATGAGACGGACTCCAACCGATGGAGAATAAACAACAGCAGATTTGAAATACTGCACAGACAATGTAGCGCAAGCTCCAGTAAAATACCTCAACCTACACTTGACAATGACAATCATGAACTCGGAAGACGAGCTTCTTGCTCACTATTTATCTTTTCGACGATCTCCTGCCCTAGGAAGAAATTGATGCTTAGAACTTAGTAGCAATTTGCTTCTGATGGAATCAATGTTCTGATTGTTCGACTAAACTTTCAGAAACTTGAATTTAAGTTCGAGCCTAGAAGCCTTACTTCGAATACTATACTTGAATGCAGCATTAACAACCCATGCTTGCAACAGTCACTCACGCTAGCGTATGGGAATCCCATATTTAATTTTGAAAAATTTTCTTCATGATGATTCACGCAGGGTTGAGCATCGTTCGTGAGACGTAAACAATTGCGCAAATATTGAGCTCTTAATTCGTATTTGCTTTACAGACTGGGGCTGCCGATCAAAAGATGCCCTCACCTTCAAACAGAATTGAAGGCTTGTCACAGGAGAGCAGCACATGCCCTGGAGCTGTGCGATGAGACCAGTTATTTTCTCGCTAACAAAAACACAACCACAGTCAAGTCGTACCAACAACCGTAGCTGTTGCCGTACTTTCTGCTTATCTAACAGTGTAGCTGAGCTCAATCTAACAAACTGATGAACTCAAGATTGATTTTTCGTCTTCTAAAGTAGTCAATGTTAACTCATGGTCCTTAAATCATACCTTCGTAACTAAATAATTCTTTATTCGTCGGTTGTATTGAACTGTAGTGCTTTAAAAGGCGTAGAGATTAGGATTGCTTTACAGTTTACACCAAGATAGTAGGTTGAAAGTTACTTCAGAAAGAAATCTAAGTCATAAGACTGATAAAACTCACAGTTATGGAAACTGTTCTATATTTTACCAGACCACAGCAAAATTTACCTAATAGCATAATCAATATGTTGAGAAACTGTCATTCTCATGACAATTATCATGTTCATGATAATTTGTAAAGAATTTAATAGTCGTACCATACGATAGAGTTATTATTTTAAATAAATTACATGCACACATCTAGCAATTGCTCTGCAACATTCTAGTTAACATGTTCAGCAAAAATATGAAATTCAGGTCTTGATTCGTCAATAATAGTCTAAAATATGTATAAATGCACTATGTTATTTATGTAGAAGAACACAAATCATGCGTTAAGAATGTTTCCAACTTTGTCTTCGTTTTCATGATTTCTTCTATAAAGACATGCTTTATATTCTAGAAAATGATGCCTTGTGCTCAACACACCGCGGATGTACGTCTTTTAAATGAAGCTAAAGGGAGTTCACCACACACCTGTACATCAGTCGTACACACTTTACTTCTACGTACGAACAGAGCTCATATAAACGTCCTATCCCAAAAAATTTAGATTTTTCTCCAATTCACTTATTTCATATCGAAAACTGAGCTTTATGTGTGTATGAAGCAGCGTTTTGTGCTTCATTCCACGTGTATTGGAAGTCTAGCTGTATCCTGCTTCAGTGTTACTGCAATGACAATGTAGGATGAGCTAAAGTTCCTTCATCAGACGTAATACACTTATTATCGTCAGTGTGCTTAACACAGCTCTAGTATTTCATGTCTAGTCGTTGATGCGTTCCGTTGCTTGATTAAATTACCTGATTACATAATATCTTGAACGAAAAGCTAAACAGCTATGACTGTTAGCCTCAAAAGAACGACTTTATGTAGAACTTCACACTCAAGTAGGAGCTTGATAACTAATTCCTTGCACAAAAGTGATGCTAACAGAAAAACAAATGCAGAGGAGCAAGAGGAAATTTTTGGTGCTAACTCATTCTATGAATATTTTTACTGACCCGCACGAATCTCTCAACGCTTATTACTCAAGAAAATGCATGAATTGAGTCACTGATGACATCTGCTTATCTCAAATGCCACGCTTTTGCGTTCGTTTAAATTGTCTTCTGCAGAGTCCTTACGTAATTCAGTAACTGCTACTAAACTACTTTTACCTTTGCACCACAAATGCGTATATGCCTGATGTTTTGATTCGATGATAATGCGTAAGTGCCGGACAAAACACTCGTAATTCTATTAATCATTTTTCGTTTCTCAATGTTTTTCGTGCTGTAAATTGATAAAAATGAATCCTTTTTTCTATGAAGCAGAAATAAAACAATTTAATATGAATAGGATTTTTCAAGATTCTACAAAAACACAGGTAACATACTTGACCGCACGAATTTGAAAAAGAAGCAGATCATTGGAGCTCTTTTCTATGGATCTTTCATTAAGGGAAAAAATGAAGGCTTACGTGTTCCGAGGTGTTGTGTATCACGAATACGAACAGAGTTCTATAAACATGGTAGAAAATTTGCCACTGGTTATGAATAGCGGAGCACTTCTCTCCGAGCAAGAAACTATTGAGTATTCAATGAGTTGCAGAAGAAGCAATGAAAATATTGGTCGTTAAAGTGATTGCAGTCTTAAATCAGCATCTATAAAACCCAAACACAACATGTGCATATCATCAGCGTCTCAAGGTCTAGTATCATCGAAGAGCATCCATCAGAAAACCCTTACTTTATCCTAAAAATATTCATAGGAGGTTGGACTTGGTGTTGAGCCGGCAAGGATTAGTTGATGGATCAATGAAAGCAAGTGATGGTCTCTGAATAGTCAAGTTTGTAGTTCTCTTAGTAGAAAACAGGTTTTGCCGCCTTTCAAGTGTCACTGCTTTTCTAAGATGATACTCCGCACATACACGAAGCAGATATTGTGCAAAATTAGCGTCCAAATCTCAAAAATGGCGTAGAACGTGTCAACTGGCCTTCAAAAAGCTCTTGAAGTAATTGATACGTGTTGAAAATAACTATCTAGAAGCCGATATCCATGCAGTCATCCGAAAAAGCTATAGCAGATTTTGCTTGAAGTATGGTTGACGATTCCTCATTATTATTACTAGTAGATACATGCAAAAATTCATGTATTTTTTACTTAATATTTTCGTTTGATTTGCCAGTGGACGAGGGCTTTGCGAAGGAGTTTCCATATAGAAGGATGTGCCTTTGGTATCCACAATACAATGCTTACAATACATGTATACCCTACCGAATTTCCTCCTATCTAAATCCTTAAGAGCGTCACAAAGACACGGACCAAGCAAGCAAGCAACAAACTGTGTATTATTATTTAGTGGAATAGGGGGATTATTTAAGGTTGTTGTTGTTGTTGTCACTCCTCAGTTTCTGTCAGCTGAGGTAGCCAGAGCACCGCACAAGAAGCTCGCCCTCGAGACGAGGTCCTCCCAAACTTGTGTTATGGTGTGTGTTGTCTTGCTGCCTTTGCAGGACCAAATGCTGGCAGTACAGATCCTGGCAGTACAGATCCTGGCAGTACAGATCCTGGTAGTACAGATCCTGGCAGTACAGATGCTGGCAGTACAGATCCTGGTAGTACAGATCCTGGCAGTACTGATCCTGGTAGTACAGATCCTGGCAGTACAGATGCTGGCAGTACAGATCCTGGTAGTACAGATCCTGGTAGTACAGATCCTGGCAGTACAGATCCTGGCAGCGCATATCCTGGCAGTACAGATGCTGGCAGTACAGATCCTGGCAGTACAGATCCTGGTAGTACAGATCCTGGTAGTACAGATCCTGGTAGTACAGATCCTGGCAGTACAGATGCTGGCAGTGCAGATCCTGGTAGTACAGATCCTGGCAGTACAGATGCTGGCAGTACAGATCCTGGCAGTTTTTAATGTTGGTTTTTAAGCGTTCCTTTGCAAAGACTCAAATTTCAAAGAAATAACTCAAATCAAAAGCTCCTATATATGTATCTGCATCAACGACTTTTGCGGCGGAATCATTAGTTAAATCAACTAATTTTCCGACTACTCACGACTTTGTGAGAGAGAGTTCACCTTAAGAGACAGAGTAACTATCCAATCAGACCTCAATCTTCTACTTTGTTGGATCGAAACCTGGCATAGGAGTTTTAATATTGACATATACTCATTAATACAAATTGGTGTTAATAAGCGGCATTTCCAACACACGGTGAATCGTACACGTATTGAAGTAATGCATCAGTCAAAAGATCTCAGTTTCATTATCACTGAAAATCTCAAGCATAACTAACAAGTAAAAAGAAGTGTCAGAAATGCGAAGAGGATAATTGTGCAAGATATTATGAATTAAGACTTTAAAAACCAATGCGTAAGCGCCGTATACTCTTTAAAAAGGAAGTTCATTCATTTTATTGATTTTATTCATTGGATGAGAGTATTCAAATTCGGAAACTAAGATCATAAGAACATACAATTCAACGCAATTGAATAGGATTAAAGTTTAATCAAAACAAATAACGTATTTCGCAGTTTCATTATATGTACACACCAATTTAACAAAAAAGTTTGTTCATAACGTTTTCTAAAGCTGTGGGATACCATAGCTTCTGAGTAGCGCAACATTTCGCTAAATTATTATTTATTTCTCACTGACATAAAATTAAATTAAATTTTTCTCGCCCCATGAGCAGTTTATATATTATTTTATTTGGATCAAATTTCGACTAGCTTTTTTGTTCTTGTAGGGTCGTCCTTGCTAATTAACTTGAAATTTCGTATCAAAACTTCATACATTTATAAAAATTAGGATATGAACCAAATTTATGTCTGCAATTTTATGTTAAATACACGACATTATAAAATTCAAGTCATTGTGAACAACAAAAGGATATAATCTTCCAAAACTCTATTAGATCTAGCAATTACTAATAATCCTGAAGCAATAATCAGCACTGAAATATCACCTTCCGTATCCGACCATCACGCGGTAGAATGTACATATAATTAATGTAGCAGAAGAGAAACCGAAATCCTGCTTAGTTACCTACCGTATGAAGACTCTATACACACCAGAACTATTCCAGGAAAAACTATGGGATAGGAGGAATGAATTTCAAGGTATGGAACTCACCGATGATGTTGACAGTCAAGTCTGAATTTTCAATGAGAATTTCTTAGGAGCCTTAAACGAATGTGCACCATACACCACAAGGAGAGTTAAACTAAAGCATACCGCCTGGATAACGGATGAAATAAAACAATTGTGCAAAATGAAAAAAATTACTTATACGAATTTAAATGTAACAAATCGAACAACTCTCTACGAGGCCGTTATAAACATCATGCAATGGCTCTCCGCAAAGAAATTAACGAAACAAAACGAAAGCACTTCCAAAAGGAACTACAAATAGCAAAGAAAAATCCAAAACGAACCTGGGAAATCATCAAAGAAATAGCACAGTACAAAGACATAAAAGAAGAGAAAACAGAAAACATACCAGCACTCAAGATGCGCTGCTTAACATCACCGAGAAAATGTACAGTGACATTGACACCAAGAACGTCACTCTCTTGCTTTTGCTTGATCTCTCCAAAGCTTTCGACAGTGTTGAACATAAACGGCTTCTGCAGAAAATCTCTAACTTTGGCATCGCCACACATTGGTTTCAGAGCTATGTAGCAAACCGCTCTCACGCAGTCCAACTAGAAAACACAATTTCATCACACATTCAAAACGTTGACCGTAGGTGCTACTGTTCTATCATTTATGATACTACGCATAGAATACCTACCACTTAAGGATTTTATGATAAGGCATTTTTAAAAACGCGTATAATACCTACCACGTCAGAATTTATATGTATCACCAATGATTACTTCTTAAGTCATCATTGAAAAAGCGAAGTTTCATTTGTTCCCCCATGTATATTTAACGTTCATTGCGTGATGTGAATGTTTACGTATACCCGTAGGTACTGCTGTTCTATCATCTGTGATACTACGCATAGAATACCTACCACTTAAGGATTTTATGATTAGGCATTTTTAAAAACCAATGCTGTTACATTTCTTATGTACCAACTTTATGGGAAATATACGTTTTTGTTTTGTTTGTTTTGTTTTGTAAGTGCGGATGAACTAATGCACGGATGGGACCTTTTTCAATATTTTTTGAGGTTGGCTGCATGGACTAGCTTTCGAAGCCCCATATAAACACGACATAGAGAGAGAAAGAGGTTGGTGTTTTGTACAGATTGTAATCTGTACGCAACTGCTATATTTTAAATCTGCAGTCCTTGATTGTGCAGAATATTTTCAAAAGAAAATACTAATTAGTTGTATTCATCAATCACAGAAAGAAAATTGATTAAAACAGTTCATGGCGACAATTTCTGCACTATTTAAAGTATTCATACAATATTCTAGTCAAATTTATTTAATAGATCATTGTTCAGTGTTCAAATAATCACCCACCCCTAAAATGAGTCTATATGATGATATTGAAATGGAAAAGACAGCCCCCTCTGGCTGGGCGTCTGGACTCAAATTGATGCCAAATCAAATGGCCTTTAAAAAAGCATCATTTGCTGGGGTGAGTACTTGTTATATGTAAGTATATATTCATGCATGTGCTACCATGTCAGACTTTTTCACCATGATTGTGCATAATATTTCCTATTATGTTTTGTGATGAATTTATGAGCAGTGTAAAGCAGCTGTTGGGTAGTTTTTAGTGTGAGGTCTCTGCTGAGTAAGGATCCTGTTCTCTCAGATGAATGATATTAATTTATGGAAGTTTTAAGCAAATGCTTGCCTTCACTCTTATGTATCTGCAGTTCAAATTTTGTTTTGTTTAGGTACTACTTGCCATTAAAATGAGTAGTGTAATTTCATCCATCTTGCAAACTCTTGTATCAATGTTTGGTGTGTATGTTTGCATGAAAAATATTTATGTTCATATTTTAATTTGTTCATATTCCAGGCTGTCATTGCAACATAATTTCTGTAACCACTTATGTGTCATGCAATTCTTGTGGATCATTCTCTTCATCTTCCATTAATATTAGGGGCTAGTTGGGATGTGTTGTCACCCAGCTCAAACATGTGCAAGACGAGTAAATAGCTATTCTTATTATGTATTTGTAATGAATGAAATCTATTGTTGCAGAATATATTGTAAAATATTTATGAATAATCATTAATGAGAACTCATTAATTATTAAAAATATCCCAAAAATTGAATTCCAAAACATTTTCTTTTCAATGCTTGGTTTTTTCAGTGTTTGGAAAGAATCAATGTTACATAAAATGAGCCTAAACCTCTGTTTATCTCACAGTTTTTTTACTATCTTTTAATGTAACTTATGCCCTAAAGTAGTGTTTGAAGCCCTTGTTTACATGGCTGTTGTCCTACTGTATTGTTTGGGGTCCCCATTGACTTGACTCTGCTACCTGCAGACACGGCGAGATCAGCGACGAGGAAATGCCAAGTTACCGCCTGTCATTGATCTCAAGTCTCGGCGAGAAGATGACGACAGCATTTCCCCTCCCGTCACCACTCAGATGCTTCTTGTTGCTGCTGGTCGAACACCGGTCAATGTTGGTTTGAAATTCAATTTAATCTGTACCTTTTGATTTTGATTTATACTACTATACTTGTATTTCTAGGCACAGTTATCCGTGTTAAAACTTTACTTTTTCCTACATGTGTGAGGCTTTGACCTCTCTTGTTACAAGTTCTCCATGTGTGTTGCCTATTTTAAATGAGTAGTTCTATATGCCTTATTTTCATAGCTCACCATTTTCAGTACACAATGAATTTAGTGTATTACAGCATGATTTTTTATATTCTAACATAAAAATCAAGGTCTTGTATGAACAATAACATAGACATTCTCTCAGTCTGAGACAGTACCAGCACTCTTCAATATTGTTACTCATTTGGCAAGCCTTGTAAAGCCCCTCATTTTGAAAATGCCAATGCACTTCTTGGTTCTTCACTGGGCTTGTGAGGCCAAAAGCAATGTCAGGCATGCTAGAAAACTAAAGTTCATAATTCACACCTTTTCTATTTAATAACTTGAGTGCATTTGTGTTCTTTGATTGCATGAAAAATTATTTCTACCACCTAACAAATACTTTCAGTTACTCATATTATAATAGTATCTTGCAGACTTGATTGCTGCGTGGGCTTGTTACTCCAATAACTCACCAGCTTTTTTATCTATTATTTGATTTTTACTATTGTGAATATGTATCATCTTATCAATTTCCTTTATTTTTACTATAAACAACACTGCTATTATGTTATTTATGTTTTATTTTCTGTGTGTCTTTGAGTAAAATCAGGTTTACTTAAAAAGTATGTGTGGTAATGTGTGTTCATGCCATACTTAGAGTTTTGGTGTCCATGTCTCATGAAATTAATTTTTACATTGAAATTTATAAAAATAGATTTTTATAATTCAGTTCAATTTGTGTACTACTGATATGAAGTTCTGTGTGCAATTAGCACTAACTCCTTGTGTGAATTTATAAGATTATAAAGTTGAATATTCTTTGTAAAATGTTTGAATGTTGAGCAGGACCCTCCTGTGAGTGTGGTGAGTGGCACCATCGGCCAGATGGACCCTGAGTGGCGCTTCACTAATGAATATCATCCTCTGTGGCCCAATGATTATGAGAAAGTTGTGAGGGGTGAGCAAGCACACAAAGACCTAGAGGGATGTGTGTGAGTGAGTTGGTATGAGAGAAATGAGGGGATATTTCAGAGAGGTGTCTAAATGATTAAACATGATAGAAATGGGTGCTCAAGTTCGGGAGAAATTAGTGATTAGATTTGAGAGGAATGAGTGAATTAGATTTTAAAAATTTTAGTGAGAAGGTCGGGGTTTTGTGGAATGAGTGAATGGATAGAAGTTGTGGGATGAGTGAATGAATGGAAGTTGTGGGATGAGTGAATGAATGGAAGTTGTGGGATGAGTGAATGAATGGAAGTTGTGGGATGAGTGAATGAATGGAAGTTGTGGGATGAGTGAAGGAAGTTGTGTGGGGCTATAGCAAGGAAATCATTTTGACTAGTGTGTTAACATAGGTGCTGAGCTCATGTATGAATATTTACATTTACACCTGGTATTCTGGGACACTGCCCATGGAAAACCTAACTAGTTTACTTCTATATATCAGCTTTTGTGTGATATTTTGTACGTTTCTGGTAATGTTATTGTGTCCGATTTTCCATGACATATTTAGTGGCCGAGTTCTTGTAATTGTAATTGAGTTGTGCAAATCTGTGTCTGGGGAATTATTAAGGAATTCCCTTAATAATAGGGCTGGATTAAGTTGTGCTAGATGGCATGTGCTTTGTTTCCAGTGAATTGCTGCTGTTGTGTGTTTTTTTAAAACTTGGAGGCTTCTGAAGTATTGAGGCTTGGGGCTATTTACAGCCTTCAGTCACGTACTCGGTATGGACTGCAAATTGTATTGTTTTACATGAAGAATGGATACTGAGGTACTAACGCTGCACTAACTGGGAAAGATCTGGATAACTCTTGTGTTGAAGTGAACTTCTCTTTCTGACTATTGTTATGAAATTTGTGTTACTTCACTGTAAATGACACATTTTTACTGACTATTGTGCTGGAATTTGTGTTACATAAAACAAATGAATTTTTTGCAGACATGCGAGAGCGAAGAGACAAAGAAGAGAAGGAGAAGAGGCAGCAAGAGAGAGAAGAGCGAGAAAAGAAGTGGCGTGGGTGAGTAGTGAGCAATTAAGGGATTTTCTGGTTATGTTTGGGGAATTTCATAGAAATCGTGCTTGGAGGGAGAGACTGTACTTGTGTTTCTCTGGTGGTCTGGGACAGTGGTGAAACAATAACGTCGCTTTGCTGACTGCAATACAATCAAAGCACCAATCCTCACCTTTACTTCTCTTAGGGCTAATTATTGTGCATATTTAACTGAACATTTCTGCAGTTTTGTGACTGGGATGTTGGGATCACTGGTGTAAAATAAGTAGATAAGGGCTTACTTCGGCCAGCAGATGCAACTACACCCACATCATGATGGGCGGTATTTTTGGCTTGTGTAATCCTTTTCAATGACCACCTGTTTCAATCTATAGAGACCTGTATAGCTATTTCATAACTAGTGTGAGCCGGTGTCTATGAAAACCTTCATTTAGTTGTGGCATGTTGCATCTGTTGATGAATGACTTCCAGCTATCCCTGGTGGAATGACTTCCAGCTATCCCTGGTGGAATGACTTCCGGCTATCCCTGGTGGAATGATTTCCAGCTATCCCTGGTGCAATGACTTCCAGCTATCCCTGGTGGAATAACTTCCAGCTATCCCTGGTGGAATGACTTCCTGCTATCCCTGGTGGAATAACTTCTAGCTATCAATTGCGGAATGACTTCCGGCTATCCCGGGTAGAATGACTTCATTCTCTTGTTAGAAGAGTCTGACTGTAGGAAGTCATGTGATGTCAACTCGTGCAAGTGCAGCAGCCATGATCTGTAGTCCTAGAATGTTTCTTCAAACGTGTCACACTCGGCGTCGCCTGTCAGCTGTACGCTAAACTTTAGCGTAGAGGTGGTGCTCTGAGTGACACCCTGTTATTGTGTGGTCCTTTGGGTGACGCCCTGTTTGTGTGGTGTTCTGGGTGACGCCCTGTTATTGTGTGGTGCTCTGAGTGACGCCCTG
>VCRD01002831.1:14723-29519 GCA_006783055.1 Trinorchestia longiramus
CATCCCAAAAATATTGATACAGTGAAGACTCAAGTTCAATAACTTCCAGTATTGAGACACAACAATTCGTGCATTATTTATCTGGAAAGGAACAGGGAATTGGGTTTTCAGTTAATTTCGAATTCAACTCAAATTTCTCTGTTACAGTTTTCATACAGATATCTCCGGAACAATGCACTGGCTCGTCTGGAGAAACTGGAATATGCCGTTCATCTAAAGACTGCGCTAAAAAAGGGGGCCAGAGTGTTGGAAAATGCTCCCTTTTTAACCTAGGAGTATGCTGTGTCTCGGGTGAGCCATTAGTTCATCTAAGAGAATTGTCTGAAAAGCTAAGAGTCCGTTTTCTCCTACAAATACTTATTTAACAATGAACTTGCGACTACGAAATCTTTAACTGTTTTGAGAAAAAAAAATTTCTAGAATTGAAGTTTGTTGAAGGCCTTCGAAGCCAGAGGTGAAATGGGCATATGAAAACGAATTACGAACATCAAGCCTAGTCACTAAAATGAACCTAAATTGCATTCTGGTACAAATAAAATGAATAATAATAAGTACGTTTAGACAGACGCTCAAATGGAAAACGATCCAAAATCACTTAATATGAGCATTCCTACATGGAATGCTCAAATAATTTGTATAAATTACATGCAATCTAAGGCTGTACTCTTTTGTAAGCAATTAATCATTTTTCTTCGAGTCGCAAAGCCTTCTTTGAAGGACATGTTAATGTTGTCAGGACGCATCTTAATCAAGATACCCAAATGTCTTACAATTTCTCGGTGATACACTTAGTCTGAAGACTTGGTTGCTGAGGAATGTTGCAGTAGGTTGTAGGTCTATCGTTTATTTTCTTTGGTTTCTATCTCGAATGGATAACTGTATACTGGGTCACCATCATTTGCCAGTTGTTCATTGTACATTACTTATTGTATGGTCTCAATTAATCTACTTTGTTCATTGCTGTGATTGAAACGGTTTAATGGAAACAATTACTATTGAATGAATAAAAATAAATGCTTACAGTTGTCAACATTCCTGAAGAATCTTTATTGCTTATTCTTTTTAGATTTCGCTCCTGCTTAATCTTGTTAAAGAGTACTAAGCTATGTAAACTTGCAGCAGTTCGATTACCTGAGTTTGATTATTGCCATCTCTGATCGTAGAAAGAACTTCTATCGAGTTAAAATGTACCTTGTTGAGCGAGGCACAAATAAAATAAGTTTTAGGTTTCACCGTAAATTGTACTGAAATAGCTTACTTAAATTCCTTTAGGGGTTATAATCACTTGCGAATATTACTTTCATAATTGTTTGCTCGTACGTCATGTCACAATACCTCGGAATTGAGGGAGGTCAAGAGGTTTTTTTTGTCACAACATACTGTGTATCTAGAAGAGCTACACTTCTGATCGATGGGCATAACATCAAAGCATATATTTAATATTACAGCTGAATTCTTTTTGTTATTAGGATACATATTTTTTGAACTTTTCTTACGTGGTAGCAGCATTTTGAAAATTTGTCTTTGAAAAGTTGAAAAGTTTTACATTTTTTCCCAGAAACTTTAGTTGCAAATGTTATCAGTATAACTTTATCATGTTCTTCATTGCAGAGACTTCGTCCACGCAGACCTGCAATTCGCGTACCAGTTCTCAAGAGGCCACGTTTGTGAACCCTGACTACCCTAACGTGCAGACTACGGCTGTAGGCGCCTGCTCAATGACCGTCTCTGCAGGCAGCAACACTTGCCAGCTGCGACTGGACATGACCGAGTTCTCTCTGGCGCAGCCCGATGGCGAAGGGGTCTGTGCCACTAGTTACCTGACGGTGACAGGAGGCTCTACTGTCCCAAGGATTTGTGGAGAGAATGCCGGACAACACAGTAAGGAACAGCAAAATATATGTTATGAAAGCAAAATATATGTTATGCTCTTGCAAAAATTCAGTAAAATAACATAGGGTTATCTCGACGCGGTATGATGTTGGTTGCGTTTTCATTTCAAAACCAGTACTTAGATAAGCTAATACATAATGATACATGCACAGAGCTGAAATTTTAAAATTCGCTTTCAAATCCACGCTGGTTTTAGTGCATCATCTGCACTATGAACACTGAAAATTGTAGTGCTCACAAACATTTTCCACTGTGGGGAAACTTCACACTCTTTTAGTTACATCACACAATTCGACAATTGACTTTTAAATATAAGAGTTATTCATTTTTAATAACACACTTCTGATCGAAGTCGAAGAATTTCTGATTAAACATGTATGAGCACGGTTCAGATATTCCAATCAAATTTATCTAATTCTTTTTATGAACTTTCACACTCGTACCTGCCCCTGAGAGGTATTTCTAACGTGAACAATTTCATCTGGGGGATCCAGAAGAGTGTTGACTGAAAGAGTAGATATTAAAATATCTATTTGTTTACTTACGATGGTCTCTTTTTTTGGAATGAATACAAATTCGAACCTTTTGATGTAGTTTTTACAGTGAACAGGGCTATAAAAAGGTTAAATCGAATGTATTGTGCATTCGAGTAAAGTTGCTCATTACACTTGCAGCCTCACAATGATTGAGAAAATCAGCAATATGGATCACGTGTTTTGATAAGGGTTGCAAAATTTAAACATATTTTTTCTTCGAAGACGCGCATTAGAATGTGAACACGATTTTTTCTTGCAGTGTACGTGGATGTAACTTCTGGCGGCGACATCGCTCTGAACGTCGCTGCGCAGTCTAGTGACGAGAAGTGGAGTATAAAAGTCACTCAGATCCCATGCAACTCAGCAGACAGAGGTGCGTGCTCTACGCATGATGAAACTGTTCACTTTGGGTGGTCATTGTGACCATGGATACGAATATGGAAGTTATTGGACCGACCTGACTCAAAAAACATTTTATAATTTGTTCATGGGATACTTTCATCAAAAAGTTTGACCAGGCAATTGAGATTACTGCAAGTACAAAAATGGGGCTCGTTCCTAGGAAAGTTAAGTTATTTATCTGTATGGATTTATGCTCCAATTTTGTTTATGATGGTGCTGTTGATAGCGTAAATTTAACTAATTTTGAAAACAAAAAATATATGGAAATTTTATTTCATGTGTACGTTTGAATTCAATTCCCTTAATTTCTTTTCATCTAAATTTCAAGAGCAGTACTCTGTATTTCCTATTGAATTATCATGGAAGTGTTGTATAATTGACTACTCGACTTCTAAAATGGTAAATGAAGAGCCTATGAATCACTTTTTATTAGCGAGGATTTTGAACTAATTTTTAACTTTTGGGATTACGCTAAAAATTGCCAGTCGTCATGAAGACTATTTTCTTTATTTACTGAGGTTCAATTTTATTTTAGGAGACAGCGGTGAGCTTCACAACATTTCAACATCAACATTTTTACTTCATGATATATTTAGGATGATTGCATCTGCGACTTGCCCTCAAACATAACAGGCGATGTTTTCCTATGATCTCCTAGAGTGATCTTTAAAATTACATTTTTATGCACAAAATACTTAGTGATAAATATAATTTATTGCTAGAACAGCAATTGACATGGCTTAAATCCAATGATTTAGTTCATGGCTGAAGTTTTCTTCAAAAAAAGACATAATTTTTGCCTGCGTTAGCTGAGGATGATCAAGGGAGCACCTGTAAGATGAGGGTTTGCGGTCGTTGAAGTTTACCAATAATTATTAATGAAATATATGTAATCGATACATTCTTTCACTGCATTATTGTCTCAAAATATCTCGTTTGCAATCTGACTTTATGTACAAACAACAAAGTCTATATACGTCCACGAACATCCCGTAGGCGTTTCAAGACACAGTATAGCCTTCTGTTGATAGCTCTCGCTTTCTATGCAAAACATTTTACGCTCTTTTTTAATTTGTGACCAGCTTATATTACGTGTTATAGTTGGCTACCTTATATATACGGTATGTTTCTTAGAAAGAAACTCTAGCAAAGGAAAACAAATATAAAGCATAATAACCATGTAATGTATGACACACGTCGTACAGATAATAGCCATTTATCAGTACATCCTTACAGTCTCATGGAGACACATGGTAGAACTATAATTTTTCTTCAACTAAGTCAATGCAACTAAACCATTATCTCAATAATTGATTCTCTGATCTAAGATGATGTAATTAGCATATTGTTTCACATTCTAATTTGCCCGACCACAGCTCCAACGGGATGCCTGCAGTACTTCACTACCACCTCTGGCACCATCAGCAGTTTCAACTACGACTCCTCCACAACCACAAGTGGGAAGAACATCAGGTTGGTAGAAACACTCCATATAAGAAAAAAAACTTGTTTTTGACTTTGTCTAATTTATCAATAGACTTTGTCTAAGTTTTCCCAGGTATACAAAACGTAGGAAAGCTAGTCACTGCCGACATATTTCTGTATGCTCGTGTTTTCATGAAAATGTTTGAGATGGTTCAGCTGGAAATTACATCAGAATTCTCTTTAACTACATCTATCTGAATTTGGTCATATGATTTTGTTTTAGCAGTTTTCATATCATAAATAAATTGCGTTATGTAATACTGAAACACATATCCAAAAGTGAAAGCATCACCACCCGTTGAGTGGACGAGCATTTAAATATTCATAAAATTGTCCAATTTCAGTATAGTTTTGCATTAACGTAAAGTGGGTAACTGAAAGATGGTAAAAAAGGAATGGTTTTTGTAGAAATTAAATTATTAAATACACAGGTGAAAAAGATTCGAGCAAGTTTAGTTTTAGTGGATTAAACTTGGTTGGATAACCATTATTGTCTTCTCTTCCAACGCTAACCATTTTTTCTTATAGCTTTTACTAGTGTGTGCCCAAATGCAATTAGTATTTTAGCTCATTTTTTCAAGCAAATCGCTTCTAAATCATGAGTGTTCTTTACGTCTTTCAAATAAATTTCATTCTTCAACTGATGTTTCAAATGAGCTTTCTATATTATAACTTGTGCTCGTTTTTGATCATTATTTTGATGAAGAAACTATTGTATTACTCTCCACTTGAAAACTTTCCCACGAAAATGTAAACGAAATCGTGCAGAACATTATATGTTAACCCTCAAACTCATGATGCGGATATTGCAGCAACGAATAAATGAGAAAGACATCCAAGCCAAAATTTTGCATCCTCAAGCTTTACGGTACTGATAATGCTTTCAGATTTATAGACACCACTGTTATTTACTTCTACCCAATACAACATACCTTCGAAAATTATTAAATTGTGCTACATAAAAGAACTCCTGTATACGTTTAAAGTTTTAAAAACACATTTCCTCTGTAGTTGAGTGGTTAACGACATGTGATTGTGCTACACAGATCCCTGGTTTGAGTCTGCATTCAGTACTTTAATTTTTTCCTGCTTGTGACGCAAGGGGACAGGAAGATTGACTGACTAACTGACTTTCCTCAAACCTCCAACTCATCCCTACAGGGCCGTTCCAAACTAAAGAGCAAATATTTAATATTGTGATCTGAATTCTGAAACTTTATGATGAAACTGGTAGGCAAACTAACACAAAAAAACCGAGTAGGCCATAGAAAAATACAGTATGAAAAAACAGAGTTATGCAACGCCTAACACTAAAAAACCGTTTTCCAAACTGCAGATAAAATTTTTAGTCAAATTAAAGGTGGTACAAGTTTTTCACGACCAACTGCGTCCAGGCAATTGTTGGAAATAGGCCTTTATGCACGATCTTCTAGGACAAAGCTGCTGATAAGTAAAAAGAATCGGGCAGCACGATTGACATTTGCAAAGAAACATGTCAGTTGGTTAAAAGACGATTGGAACAACTTATTTTTCAGAGATGAATCTAAATTTTATGTATTTGGTACCAATGGTATACAGTTAATAAGAAGAAGAATTAGTGAAAGTTCCAAATCAAACTGTATGAAGAAAACTGTAAAGTTTGGTTAGGGAAGCGTGATGGTTTTCGGTAAAATATCAGGACATGGTAAATCACCTCTTGTGCATTTCAACACTAGAGTTAATGCTACTGTTTGCAAGAATGTGTTAGAACAGCATGTTGGGCCAGTTTTCCAAAATTCTGGAATTGATACTCCTTATTTTTTGCAGGCTGATGCTCACTGCCACAAGTCAAAGCTCGTTATGGGCTATCTTAAAAATCAAGGATGAGAGGTTATGGACTGGCTTCCTCAGTGTCCCGACATGAATTCCATAGAAAACCTATGTAAAAATGTAGGACAGAATGTTATGGCGAGAAATCCAACAACAATTGAAGATTTGAGGATAAAATTACAACGGGAATGAGCTAAGATTACGTACACTCACTCAATGTCAAGATTTACTAAAAACACTGCTTTCGTAGATGCGCTATAGTGATTGAAAACAAAGGTTGCATGAGTAAATATTATAAAACCATCTCTAATCTGTTTTATAACCATGTTTAGATTGAAACTTTATTTTGTTTGTTAATTGTGGATTCTCCGAAAATAATAAAATGCTAAATAACTGTGGTAGTGTACTGAGGTAACCTTAAATTTGAGAAATAGTTTAAATACTGTACGCCTACAAGCAATGAAAAAAAATGATTCACAGTTTTTGAAGATTTAGAAGTTTTAATATTTCTTCCTTAATTTTGTACGGCACTCTACGTGTCTTTTCTGTCCTCTACCTCAAATCACAACACAGAGAGACGACAACAGTCTCGGGGGCATCATCCTTTGTCTTAAAATTTTAAGCATTCAGAATTGAAGACCCAATATGTATGTAATTTATAATTTTACTAAAGATGCAGTTTATTTATTTATTTATTTATTTATTTGAGGAGGGAAACGTTTGACAGAGAATAAAATAAATTCGAGCATCGGCAGAAAGGTGAAGTTGATATGAGTTTGGAACATTCGTACAATGTTTAGAAGAGTGGAAAGTATGCAAATATTGTTAACATATGAATTTGTTTTGATGCATGCTTATTTGTACAGAAATTCTTCACCTGAGTGACCAGTCGTACGGTGTTTGTATCAAGTCACAAAGCGGCTACTGCAGCATAACGTACTCTCAGACACCGGGCTCTGATTTCTCCTTGACTTTTGATCCTAATGTACTGCCACCAAGTAAGTCTCCATCGCACTAGTAAGCTATCTATGAACAAAAGTTTATAAACTTTAGCTCAGTAGGCGTGCGAGCTAAAAAAATGGTAGAAAAATGATTGCAAAGCATGTGAGTAAAAGTACGAGAGTTACTGACCCTCAGAATCGTCCCTTCAGAGCTAAAAATAATTCTAGCATATCATCTCTATAGTACATTCATTAGATTCAAATAATAATCTTCGATCATAATTAAATCAGTCTTCAGGACAATATAATACAAACTTTGTAAAAATTATTTTTAATTCAGCCACTTCCATCCCAAAAGAACTAGAATTTCTTGAACGCCAGGAGATTTTTTTGCCTTAATCAAATCTTTGAAACAAATCAATTGGCTGACAGAATTGGCATCAAAGATAAAGTTAACCATATAATTGAATATGAGCCCCAAAATAGATGCTATGCAACTTTAGAAGTTGATGGTGAATTAGAACAAAATTTCAAATGCTCTCACATCAATGCTTTCATTCAATATGCACTCACGGTAGTTCAGTCAGGAGATCATCAATACAACAAGAAGATGATTTATTCTGTTTTAAATGATAGTACAAATTAACTTCACTTTGTACTAACCCCAGAGTGACTACCTAATTGTATTTATTTTGTAGGTATCTCACCTCCGCCTTTTGTGGATACAGACTGCACCACAGACTATATTATCATACCAGCCGCCACCATTACCGACAACTCTGGCTTTGTTGCTGCTCCCGCTCCTACTACGGCCAGCTCCTTCTGTGGGCTTGCTTTCCCAGGGGCAACAAGTAAGTCATAAAATACTCAGGACAAAATTGATGATTGCTCTGTCCCTCTTCTGTCGGTGCAACACTTCTACTGATGTGCATTTCCTGGAATAACGAGTTGAAAAAATACGAACCTTACCAAACGAGAGTTGAGAGCTTTTTTCATGACAGCATTTCAGAAGAAAATATGATTCAGAGAGAAGATTACAATAAAACGAAACGATATTTGACTAGCTCTAATTTTGATCACAGTAACTGCTGCTGTCACTTAGTTTAGTTATGCCGTGTTATACGGTCGTCAAAACACATTTTCACTAAAGTAATTAATTTTCGAAGTCATTTTTAGAATTTATATTCAAACACCCTAAGTCATATCGTTGTAACTCATAGAGTACTCAACGATTCAAATAATTCATTTAGAAATTTTCAAACCGATTCAATGCAGTAATCTTGCCTCCATATGAATAGTCATCGTTGTGAATCAGCGGGTTGAGGAGAATACACCAATTTTCATGATCATTTTGCAGACATCCCTGGGCACTTTCCCCACATCAAGTGAGCAAAGGCAAGACGTACCCATTCATTACGGAACTCTAGTTTATATCCCAATATGTTCCTCGTAAGATTTCTATGTTTACCTTTGGTTAAAGTCACCGTAATCGAGAGAAAGGTTTACTCCACATTTGCCTCTGTTTATGTCACCGCTCACCATACAGGATCGAACAGTTCATGTGTAATTTCTCGTGGGAGCTGGTGAGTAATAGGCTTGTCTGAACAACATCTGCACGAATCTGAACTACTTTTGATGGCCAAGTTAATTGAAGCATCAGGGTTCAACAGACAGCCTTATCTAGCCTTCTAATCACAGTCTATGCGTCCGGATTGCGATTTACATTTTTGTAACCTCCATAGACTTCATGTTGCTCAATAATATCACAGCATCAACTTTCTCACATCTTGCCCTACCTCTGGAACTGTTTCCACCCACCTTAGAATTCATGACCATTTTAACCAGTACTGTAGCTGATCATCTATTCAATCCTTCCAAACAAACCGTCTTAGGCATCTTTGTTGAACTTGTTTTGTGACTTCCACCTTAACCGTTCTATTTTAAATCCTCTGCACAACCTCATTCATTGCTCGATCAACAATATGTTTTCAACTCAACTTCTCTACTACTTCAAGTCACTGGGAAGTGCTAGAGCAGATGAAAGAAAGTTACAACCACTCACTTATAACTTTAGCCATTTAAAATCTTATTTACAATTAATCAGCAAAACATCGTCTGCTTTTCACTCCCTCTGGGCTTCGTTTCTGCCACTATTTCTAGTATTACCAGCCTTCAGGTACGCATTTTTCGCTTTATATCCAAATTTACATTTATGCCTCTTTAATATTTTCTGCCTTGTACATTTATCTGGAACTGATGGAGGTTACTAAATTAAATCAGGGGGATTACAGCAAGTAAGGCTCGTAGATTATTCTTGAAATATTATGCAATTTTAGTTTCGATAACCCCTAGATTCTGCATAGGTATGAAGTTAGTGAGTGGGGAGGAGATGTATGGTTTGCTTGGAAGGTTGAAACGCGGGGTTAGTGTGGCGGAGGAGAAGGAGTGGCGTTAATGAGGGGGAGATGATATAGAGTTAATACGGAGGAGTTACGCTGCAATTGGACATAGGTTAGTAACTAACAATTTTAGTGTGTAGCAGTAGTTTCCTTCTGAATCAAAAACGAATCCAATTTTAGGATTGTGTGTTCAAAAGGCCATACTCTCATTAAAAACTCCCCATTATCCGGTGTTTTGTATACCTCATGCGAGAACGAGCCGATCATTGATGTGCAGCATAGAAATGGGAACTTTTGGCTTATTGTGACACTGACCCATGACACTGATGATGTTAGTGGCATTAATTTTGCATCTTGGGCAGATGCTGCCATCACGTGTATTCAACTGGCGGACATCGTATTATTCCTAGTTTCTTGCAAAAGTTACTTCATTCAGGACAAATATTCACACACTTAATTTCAGTTTGAAAAAGTTACGTGTTTACAATGTGCGTATGTACATTGCCACTGGGGTGTCAAGTGGGAAAATCAAGGTTTTACCTGTCTAAACAATGTTTGATATATTTTACTAACTTTTTCACCCTAGTGAAAATAATCATATGATTATTTACATTCGCCAGCATAGCCAATCAATGTTTAAGAACATACTGGGCATTTCATGATGCAACGGTATGTAGAGTTTACAAGGAATATGCTTCAAAACCTAGTCATTGATAATGTTATATATAAGTACATGTCATATTCTAATATGCTAAGTTACTCCTAATTGTGCACTAATTGGAAATACGAAAACACTATAGCTGTATTGCCCAAAACTGAGCTGTGCAGGAAGTTCTTTTGTCAACTATAAGCAAAGGGTACCTCATCAAAACATCATTTGTAGTCGAGTGGTATGCGGCCCGTGTTCTGTATCGGGTCTCTGCTTGTGCAGAAAGACTGCGTGCGGGTTCGAAACCCGGCAATGAATACGAGCTATTTCTCGTTTCACGCCGTGAGCTCGCACTTATCGGCAAGACCTCAACGCCCGCCCATGGACACATCCCAGGATCGTCGCATGGAGCTCACCATCATCCTTACTCTAAGAATGTTAACCTTAAGAATTTAAAAACCAATGTACTAAAATGTCTATGTACTGTGTACTTGATTGGAAATAAAGATTGTTTGTTTTTTTTATTTGTGTTATTCAATGTTTTACTTCAAGATATATTTATGTGTTTACTCTGCTCTGAAGAGCCTCACTTTTTACAATTTTGAGTTGTCTTGAAATCCCCAAAAAAATGTTCATTTCACGAGTACATGCTCAAGTGGAAAAAATTAATGTTTAACAAATTTCTTTTATCTATTTGCCAGTCAACATCACCTTTCAAATAAACTTTTGATATTGAAGGGGAAGAAGGTCAATAAAAGATCCATCATTTTAGAATCATTTGTCGCCTTGGTTATCCACAATACAACGCTTAAAATACATGCATAACCGATCCGTTGAGTAGTTAATACTTATCTTGAGATAAATACTTAATTTCAGCTCTATAGTAATGACTTGGTCAAAATAAATAATCTTAAATAATGCAATATTTAAAAAGAAATCATTATAATGAAATTAAAATAATATTATAATCATGTTACTTGTAAATAATGCCATTTATTTATAAATAAATACACCTCAGCCTTAATTATATAGCATAGAATCGATCCCATATATGATGGGATGTGTGGAAAATATTTTTTCTCCTTATTTAAAGCCTTTTCTTTCCCATTGGATGAAAATATTTCTCTTCAGTAACAATTTTGCTCTTTGCAGCCTCTTTTCGACCGTACATTCTCAACTTTGTGAGCGACGGAAATGAAGGAGGCGACATCGGCAACAAAGGTTTCCAGCTCGACTACACTTTGAACTCTTGCTAACGAACTCGGGGCAATCTCTTGAAGACATGGAACGTACAGGTGGAGATGCAATCATGAATTGGATTATTAAATATGTATTAGCACGTATTCAGTTACGAATTTTAATGCATGTAACCTTGAATACCTTAATTCGTCCAAGCTTCTGTAATATCTGACCAATGTAAATTAATCTGCCAACCTAGAGTTTCATTTTCAAAATAGTTCTAACACAAGGGATTTAGAAAATGTAAAATGTAGATACCAATAAGGGCACGAGGTGAATTAGCTGTCGTTCTAATTGATATAATTTTATGACTACACAGTTATATGTAGCCATATTATTATGATTGATTTAAGGCAATGGGTTTTCTGTTGGTCTGTTGGACTAGCTTTGCCACTTGAGGATGTTGATACGTCACATATTGATATGTTGCTCGTTTATATGATTCATGTTTACATGTTGCAAGTTGATGTATGGCATGTTGACGTACTGCGTGTTTATGTGCTTTGAAATGGTAGGAGTGTCAGGATACTTTACAGATGCACGAGTTTTGAAGAAAAATTTAGGGATGAGTGTCAAATAGAAATAGCAGTCTGTGTTGTAGTTGCTAGATTCATTCTATATCATAGGAAATCTGAATGCCAATTGGATGTTCTTCTTTGCCTTCCTAATCCAACTGCGTGAGTTGCGTGCACATGTCAAACACATGATTCGTGGTGCCCACGACCTACTACGATCCACCTTCTAGTTACAAAATAGTTCATATCCTTGCTCCCGAAGCCTTGTGAAGGCCTTCGATCGAATTTGTCTATTATATTTTGCCATACACCTCTGAATGTCAGAACCTCTAAACCTCTGAATGTCAGAATGCTTATTGTCATTAAAAAAGAGAAAAAAACAAATGGAAGTATAGTTTTGACGTAGTATATTAGGTGTAATTGTTTTTACAATCGAAGACAGGCATAATTGTGGTTGCATGAACAAGAAGGTAAAACAATAACAATTTTAACGAACGGTGTTCCATTAAAAATGAGTTTTCTTGATATCATCAAAATTTAGCGGTATAGAACACAATGGTTTTTTGATTTGAAATCAGCAACAAAAATTGTACTACAAAAAGTAAACATCATGTCAGTCTACAGAATGTTTATTAAGGTTATTATTCAATCACAAAAACCCTATGAGCTACGTTTTCTATCGTAAATGAATAGTTTAAGAGAGGTGGAAACGGTTTATACTGATAGATATTGTGAGCTTCGGCCTTATTGATCAATATGAGCCATCATTTATGGAATAAAATTAAGCAATCAATAATCAAAATATAATCAAATCGTTCTTAAGTCTTCGTAAAACTAAAATCCTTTTTGAAACTACTAGAATAGAATAGAATGAGGCTATAGGAACGAACCTTCTGGCCCATTCTTGGGTCGGATAATTACTTCGATAATTATTCGGTTGTTTTACCCAAGTCCCATGCCGTATTTCTAGCCGCGTCAACCATGTCGGCAGCGGGATACTATTGAGTCTTCCAGCTGTCTATCTAACAAGAACTGCTATGGTTAATATTTTAGTGTGAAAATCAAACAGGCAGCCATTTTTCACAGTTCAAATGTATGTATATACTGTATGTAGAAATACACTCCATCTCAAATGCATCCAGTAGTTTGATTTTAAAATTTTATCTGACCAAAATTTTTTATCTTACATGGCAGATCTACAGATAAGTGTCTGATGAAAATAACTAAACTCAGTTTTCTGTATTAAAACGAGACAGGAGCAGAAATGATTGTGTGAGATTGTTCATTGTTGGAGGGTTGGAAGGTAGCAGAGGCGGTCTCGTACAGAGGCGGTTGTATGGAGTCGGACAGCTGGGGTGGCATTGTCAAAGGAGGCGCAGGAGAATGTTCCACGTGCGTCTGATGAGCTGGTGTTGGTATTGGATGGTGGTGGTGACCTGTTGGAAATAGAAAGTAGTAGAATAAAACACGAATATAAAATTTAGAGATGTCGAAAAAATAACTGGAAGTCTGACAACTTTGTTCAAAATGTGGTGTATTATGCTGTGACTTGATGGTTGATGAGAAGTAAATTTTGTGTAACCTTGAACTTCAATAGCGTAATTTTGGGACTGTATGTCACTAACACACATCAAAAAGTTTTTCACTTAAAAAGTAATTCGACCAATTTGTTCGCGATAAAGTTTTTCAAAATTGATAAAACTTTTTAAAAACATCTTGTTACAGCTTCTGATGAGTAAAATAATTCACAGCTTGCTTTTGACGCAAAAGAACTTGAAGCATTTATGAATATTTTCCCATTAGTTCGTTTTACTGATCATCAATCATTTTGATGAATTGAATTTCACCCAGAACTCCATAAAAATTACAGCATTCTATCGAGTGCAAATGAGATCATGTAATTACGGACTATATTATAAACTAGTAGACCCACACGTGAAAATTCACAGTTTTTTACTGACTTTTTTCGTTTAATTTGCAAAGTGCGTAACTCTTGGTCGTAGAAACTACTGCATGATCTCATTTGAACTGTCATTTGTTGTACTTTGATCAGGACAAACTATTTTGTATTCATAGACAGAGCTTACGAACAGGTAATCGAAAACTGTGGATGATTTTTTCGCCAATGCGCGAGAGTAATTCTAAAACCGATAATAAAGAACGCTTTACCATTTTTTTAGAATCGCATTCCAAATTTATCATTGATACGTCATTCCTGTTTATGAGACCATTCTCAATTCAATTTCACTTTACAAATGCAGAAATTAAAGTCTTCACCGTCGACTCTTAACAATGCAATTGACAAAAGAAGAACTCTTGGTGATAACTTTTAATGATATCAAAAATATCACAGAAGTCGTTCAACTATTCAAAAATCATTTTCAAGGAAGAAGTGTAACCAAACCTACTGTGAGAAAAACTGTTGAAAAATTTCTAAACATGGAATAATACTCAATAGAATCAAAAGGAATTCCGGAAGACATTTCACAAGAAAACCAGGAATCATCGAAATGATGTGGAACCAATTTGAAGAGAATGAGAACTTTTCCAGTCGATGACATAATGGAAACATTGTGTACTTATGTTCAAGTATAAGGAAATATTTTGCTATAAAAAAGTTTGCAACTGTTATTTTTCCTTTTTGACATTCACTGTTCTTTTTGTAAGTGAAATCAAAGATTGCGCTTTTAGAATTACCCTCGCTACTCTCGCGCAATGGGAAAAAATAATCCTCACTTTTTGATAACTTGTTCGTAAACTATGTCTATGAATACAAAATTATTTTACCTGATAAAAGTAAAATAAATAACAGTGCCAATGAGATCACGCTGAAGTGTTTACGATCATTAATTACGCAGTTTCAAGTTTTTGAAAAAACAAACTTTTTTGTGGCCCACCTTTTATATATATATATATATATATATATAT
>VCRD01002831.1:34524-52843 GCA_006783055.1 Trinorchestia longiramus
ATCTGCATTTATTGAATAGTTTTAGGAAGAAGCTTCTGCTTGCACCTTAGAAGTACCAATTATCATAGGACTCAAACACATCTTCGTCAAGTGAATGTCGTTAGCTCAAATACACCGAAGTGTGGAATGGTTGTGGTGTCCGGTGCCAGTAGGAAAGAGCTGAAAGAAAGAGTTTGATGCAGATTGCATCAAACTATCTTGCTTTCACATTTTGCTTTCTATCTTATTCGCAAACAAACATCGAATGTGAGATACGAAGATGACTGCTCCTGTATTCATGCCCTCCACATGAATGCACAAAGAGATATGATATAACATGAATTGGCATCTGGTGGGATAATTTGATACAACAAATTCGCTAATGAAATAAAATTATGTTTTTTGATGTTTTATTGGTGTCCTAAGTTCAGGTAAAACCTGGAGTTTATGAAAGTTCTTGGATCAAATGTTTAATAAACACTTCGAAAGACCTATACATATTATTAAAATAAAATATGATTACGAGATCAAACAGAGAGATTCATTCTTGGGCTTCTACCTGTTTGTACAACATTCATGCACATGTACGAGAGTAGGAATAAAATAAGTTAGAGGGAGGACTCACTCAAAACTGGGATTGTTCCGAACGAAAAGCATCAGTCATTAGTAAAACAATAGAAAGATTACTCAAAGTCCATTTGCCAAACACCTCTGAGCACAAAACTTCATTACTGACACCCAACACATATTCAAAGGAAAACCTAGGAATTTTACAATTTCCTCAATTTTATCTGAGAAGTCAACTGCATATACATATGACTGCACACAAGTTGTAGACCTTGTATACCTCAACTTTCAAAAAGCTTTCGATACAGTGCCTCTCGAAAAGCTAATGGTCAAAGCAGAAGCTCGTGGTATACAAGGCAACTACTCATGATGATTACGAAACGGGCTCACTGGTCGCACTCAACGAGAGATGATTCATAATTAAGTTAGAGATTTTACGTATCATATGTGACTTAAGGAGTTCCAGAGACCGTTAAGTCAGTTCCTCTTCATCTTCTAGATCAGGGGTCGGCAGACTTTTTTACCCGTCGACCCCTTCATAGGATATTTGTACCTACATCGACCCTCTCCATGCACACACACATACAAATAGGTGAAAAAAAAGTTAAACCATTATTGACATTTTTGATGACCAAAAATAAAGAGAAATGTTATAAACCAAACCAATCTTATGTTGTACCATATACAATGTTTGAAGATATATATTAAGAGAAAGAGGCAGTCTTCACTGATATAAAGTAAAAAAGAAAAGAATAGAAGTTTACCTACCTATAGAGAATTTTGACTGTATCGAAATCTAACAATACTTATCGTTGAAAAATTGATATGAACTTAATTATATAAAACAAATGTGCTACTTGACAATAATATTAACTGTCATGGAAATACGCAATATGCTTTTTATCAAAAAAGAATAATGAAAAATACATTAACTTACCTATTTATCAATAAACTTGATATTAATGAGATGGATGAGCTTGATGAGCGGCAGCAAGGCTATTGATATTTGGTTTAAAATTAGTGAGCTTTAACCGTAAATAACCACGGTTTTCCAAGTTTAGTCTATTTCTCTGCTTTATCAGAATCGCATTCGCATGGCTAAAACCAGCTTCAACCATATATATCCTTAATCGACCCCCTTCCGACCCCCATAAATTTATCGACCCCTTGAGTTCTGTCCTCGACCCCCAGGGGTCGATATCGACCACTTTGCCGACCCCTGTTCTAGATCAACAATCTTGACTTTGGAATTATCAGTAGACTGAACGAATTCGTCAACGGTATGGAACTCTGTCACAGAGAGTTCACAGGAAGAGACGGAGTAATTATTTAATCAGATATTAATCATCTACTGCAATGAACCGAAACCTGGCAAATGAGCTGCAGCATCGATAAATGTTCAGTAGCGCATGTTAGGGTTAATAACTTGCAATCCCAACGCACGATGAATGACACACTATTTACAACACTGCAACGATAAAGAGATCTTGGTATCGTTATCACTGAAAAACTCGAGCATGACAAATAAGTAAAATATATAAGAAAACGTGGACAAAATCCAAGGTTTCATTGCAATAAACTCTGAATACAAGTCAAAGAACATCCCAATCCGAATTTTATCGTCTGACCGGCGCTAATTTTCGTCAGCATTAACCGGTAATTATCGCCTTTTCTTACGATAAACCGATGATATCTTACGATAAACCGGTAATTATTATCTGAAAACGACTGTATTTTTATCGTCTTTTCCCTATGCTTGGAATAACGGTAGGAATAAGACTGTAAAGACCGGTCAATATCGTTGGCGAACATTTCATCGTCTGGAAATACCTACAATTATCGGTAATAACCGGTACTATTTCTATCGTCGGAAGTTTCTACTATAAACGATGATTATCACCGCAAATCGATGATTATCTCCGGTAAACCGACGAAAAAATTCGGATTGGGATAATGCTATCGTTCTATAAAGCGATAGTTCAGCCACGTCTGGAATATGCAGTACAACTCGTCTCCAACCCAAACGCTTGTTCACTGACACTTCAGGAGAGAGCAGTTTGCTTAGCCGAGCACTGAAAGACCACGAGTAAGTAGCAAGGCAAGTAAGATTGTTCGATTTCAACGCCCACTTGGTAGTTAAAATTGAGTAAAATGAACATGATTCTGATCATTGAATCGTACAAATGATGCAGTGATTGCGAGACAATTGACGTGAATTTATGTGCCATGAAGTATAGATTCATAGAGATTTGGCAACAGTAATCATTCTGATCCGTAATCGAGTTCTAAGAGGAATCGAATTCGATGTTGAAAACAATCTTCCATTAAAAGTTTGGAAAAGTAAATGACGCATAATTAACCAATAATCGTTTTAAAACATGGATACTGAAATTCAGGGTGAAGCACTGAAGAATTTGGTGACCAAGGTGGACGGTTGAGTAATTTGAATGAAAGACTAAAATTTACTTCCTCGTGGTTTCAAAATTATTTATTTCTCGCCAGTAATATCTTTCATTCAGTGACCTAACTTGACCATTTTCTATCTACATGGAGCCAGAGGTTGATGGCATTTATGGCTATTACTGGCTATTACTGGCTATTACTTAATTACTTAATTTTCTTGTTGAGGTTAACAAAAACAATTCAGAGGCATGATTAAAAACTATTATAAACACATTTTATAAATCTCAGGTTTTTGAGATTCGGATAAAATAGTCATAAACTTCATGGGTACTAATTATATAATAGTTCAATTTTGAAGAATCCTATTCTTTACGACGTTAGAATTTTGATTTAAGTTACTGGTTCATGATTTTTTGTGATGGTCAAATCCCGTTCCTTGACCATTCCTGTTGAAGAAAATTTTAACTGACACGTCCCGTCTGTTGAACATTGGTGGTGGGAATAATTTGTCTAGTTGAAAAAACAGTTTTACTGTGGATAATGCTTTTGAAACTTACAGTCATCTTGCGGGTTTTTTACCGCTTCATCAATGTGATACGGAGCTATGGTAGTAGCTTCAGAATGTTTGAAGATCTCCACTAAATACCGCAAGTTGGTATTAGAAATCATAATGTATATTAATTATAATACCTTCTGTGTTGATGTCAGTGCGTAATAGAAACGTACATTTCTTATGACCTTAGCTATGTTTCACATGATTTTGCATGTTTAAGAGTTACTGTTCAGGTACAAATTTTTGCTACGATTTACTGCACAAAACCTGTTGAAAAATGTCTTTCTTACGTGATACAGCAAAATTCAACATAATTACCCCACAAATGTCGTATGAATACCCTAAAGGTGCAATCAGGATTGTGTATCTATCCAGGTATGCACTAACAGTTGGTAACAGGGGCACCCACCTGCAATGAATGAGAATTTTGCCTTCCGGAGAGCACTCTGTCCTGACGCGGTCGACGAGTTGCAGCGTCATTAGCTGGCTTGTTGGAACACCAAGCTCTGGCCAATCCGTCATTTGGAACTGTTTAATCTCTCTCGGTGGCGCCCGCTGACAAGTCACAAAACACACCGTTAAGTTAACCACAGATTACTGTCATTCGTAACTCAATGGAAGGTGAATTTTAAAAATTATAAAGTATCACTAGCATCAGAGTGTTTGTTCTCTCATATGTAGAACAAACAGGGGGACCTAAAGTTCGATTTTTATGATTCATTATCTGCTGGTCTTTGCGTGTTTCGAACTAGAGTCACTTGCAAGTCATAAGAAGGCGGTCAGACGTTTTCATGCATCTGAGAACTGTGTTGATTTTTAAATGAATCTGGTAGAAACATATAAATCAGTTGTGGCCGTGTTAATGATGTGAAAATTGCATCGTAAAATAAGCCATCACCTTAGTGCATTCGTTTTCAATAAATATTTATACCAATCAAGTGGTAAACCAAATTGATTTATCACTCTATTCTGAAAAGTGTTGAACAACTACTTATTCATCGCACTCCACTTTTCGTATAGTACAAATATCGAGGGAAACAAATGATATCATTTTAGAGGAGATCCTTTTATCGACTGTAATCGATAAAATGTAAAATATTGTACGATGAAAACCAACAAAAATATATTATTTGAAACCGTAGCATTCAATCGTTACTATAATTGCGAACGGCTGAAAGCATAAGTTTAAATTGAAGGTTAACATAATTTATCGTTTGAACTAATTGTGATGAGATGTCAATTAATCTTCATTCAAACGAGGTTTGACGAATAAGAACTCGAAAATACGAATATCAGTGGTTCTACGAATAACAGTATGTATGCACTATAAAATTCATCGAACGTGTTGGCAGGTCACACTTTTTCCAAATGGGAGTCGATGATAGGCTGAAGAGAAAGGGACTGAAAAAAAATGTTGGTACAGAAACTCCTCCAGACATGTGGTCAGAAAGCGTTCGATAAGCCACGGTCAAATTACTTACATTGTTCTGCAGCAAGAACACTCGTTGGTAAAGGATGTATTACTCACATTGTTCTGCAGTAGGAACTCTTGTTGGTAGAGGCCGTATAACTCACATTGTTCTGCAGCAAGAACTCTCATCGGTAGAGGCCGTATAACTCACATTGTTCTGCAGCAAGAACTCTCGTTGGTATAGGCCGTATAACTCACATTGTTCTATAGCAAGAACTCCCGTTGGTAGAGGCCGTTAACTCACATTGTTCTGCAGCAAGAACTCTCGCCGGTAGACGCCGTGTTCCAAAACTGTGTTGCGCAAATAAACAGAGTAGGGGCCCGCAAAGACAGAAGAGTCCAGAGAGTCAGGCCAGTACTGACAACATTTCGCCTGGAGACATAGGTTGTACGTTGGTGGTGTGTTTGAAATGAAATTATTTCATAACTGATGTATGTATGAAAAATATGATAAAAACATTACAACTTAGACGTTGACCTGAAATTTATAAATCATTTAAACGATTGACTCAAGACGCAAAGATGTATAAATATGCTAAATATTATTTACGAAAACAAAAACCTTTTTCATGAACTATTGCATTTCAATGGCAATTAATATCAATGACATTTATGAATTTCCAAGTGCAGATTTCTAGATACATGTCTACATACATACACGTCTTAGTGTAATACTTTCTCAAGAATTGAACACAACACGTAGCGTACTTCTCCGTGTTCTTCACAGTTGGTCAGCATAACAATGACGTGCACATTCTCCTGCCAGATCATCTGCCAGAAGTCTGCAAGAGTTTCGTCAGTGGGTCCCTGTGACGCAATTAATTTTTGCCTGTTCGATGCATCCTGCCAGAGTAAAACAATGTGTTTGTAGTGTGAATACTCATTCAAGTAAAACAAATGAATAAAGTATCATGTATGCTTGTAAATCGTATCAAAAAATTTTCATTACTTTACCAAGTTGAACCACAAAGTTATTTAGCTCAATTATGTACAATTGTCATGAAGTTAGAAATGTGTTAATGAACTGTATTTTTTAAAAGAGAGATCCCTTTTTAAGTGCCATCATAGAAGTCTCTTTCAAAGGATTAAAAATTTTGAAGCCTACAAAAGTACCGTACTAAGATATTCATTGGAGGGCAATTGTTACCGTATTTAAACAATTTAATTCCACTATTATGCCACAAGTCAAAAGAATTAGCTTACATTCTCTTCTGGTGTTCATAACGTTTAACACACAGAAACCAAACACATGTTCCATGCATGAACAAAAAGGGATTGAAATTATACGCTGCAGGATATTTTTATGGATCCCCAATCAATTTTTCTATAACCCTTGGTACTGGTGAGCTTACCTACATGACAAATGTCACTATGGGCGCTGTGTGTATTCGTACCCGAGAGTATTATAATTATAGTAGTGTGCTCTGCTGACAGTGCTGAGGCGTGGTATACATAAAGTAATAGGAACTCAACCCATTCAGTCCAGTGTTACCCATGGAACAATAACTTTGTTCAGAGAAACTACAAATAAAAATGTACAGTACAATACATTTTTATCATTCAGGAATTGGACAAGCTTTTTTCTACATAGGTACATACAGTTTATTCATCGAACTCTTTCCCGGAGTTTTTACCTTCAGCATCGAAACTATGTAATTCCGAGAAACACAATGTTTCAAAATACTTTCAAATTCTATTATATACCTTGACGTGACTCGCATTGATGTAGTCTGATGCTATTTTTTCACCTCTGCTGAGCTGCACTCTCGTGTCATCAACTGAAACGAGTCAAAACCTCGTACAATATTTATGTCATAAGAAAAACAAGTTTTGTGGCTATCGTTAGTATCATTAATGAAAACGATCAAAATTGTGATGCAGCATGCCAAAAATAAACATCAGAAAGACTGAAATACTTGCTATATACTCGCATACTTACAGGGCAAAATGTTCATGTCCCGGTTTTTGGTTACGTTCTGCTCAGCATTACCAACATTTGTAGGATCATTTCTACTCTGGACATTGAGTTTGTGAAACGCTTGTCTCAGACTTTCAGGATTAGCCTCAAACTGGAATGAAAAGGTAGATTACCAGTTTATTTCATTGAGAACCTGATCATTTGTGATAAAATGGTGTTACCAGAATAAGTGGGCAGAAATAAGTTAAACAAACTTACAAGGAGCTTAAATTGAAGATGCAAAGATACCTTTGCTATTAATGATCAAACTTTATACTGATGATGACAGCACTGTAATGAAAATTTTTATTTAGTGTTTTAACGTAAGAGAATTACTTAGAAGGCCAATGTCAACACTACTATTGCTCATAAAAACATTGGAAGTAAACTATAGATAGCCTCATTGAAAAGATTTCAGCACAGACGTCGTAATGATTATCTTAGCTGGAATACAAATATTGAATACAGTATGTGATGACTTACGTGGTGAATGATACTCTGAAATGCATTTTGAGAAGTGTTGTGAGTCAATCTACCTCCACTAGATCTGTAAAGTGAGAGCCAAATTAATTGTGCATAAGAGCTTATGACGCACAGCAGAGATTTTTAGTACAATGTTAATAACCTCTATTAATAATTATGAAAATCCAACACATATAATAAATTGCTGCTAAAATTTTAATATTACCCTGTGTGGGATGAATGATTCCCCGTAGAACTGAAATTTTGTCGAATGGACTTTCTGTAGATGATGGCGAGTATCAGTGCTACAATCAAGCTGATCCCAATGAGGCTACTGATGACTACAAGAGTGACGCTGTTTGAGCTTTCGGACGAGGAAAAACCCCACGTCGTGGAAGGTGGCGTGGTCGAGGGTCCTGAGGGATTGAGAGGTGACGTAGCGAAGATTTCTGTAGCTGGATCACCGTACTCGACTGTGTAAGCCTGTAAAAATAAGGGTAAATATATTGCAGTATTAATCATAATATGAACCAAATTCTGTCGACCATAGATTATTCTGGGATTTTTTACGTATTCTCATTCAAATGAATGAGGTTGAAAAATGTGGTATTTCTTATTTTATAAGTTGAGGGTTCACATGACAGTGTATGCAATGTCCGTCCAAGTTTGATTAACTAAAGTAATCAGAAACGATGATGATCAAAATACGATTACTAACACATGACACATGTAAATAATCATCTCTTTAACGCCCAGGATTCAATAAATTTAAACCAAACAGAGTAATAACAGTTCAGATCATAACCCTAAGGTAGTAAGCTATCATGTTTAGTGCAATACTTCTACAAATATGAATATGCTTCCAGCTGCAAATTGCTCTTCACATTCAGGGTGTTCAAGTAACATATATGTATGGTTCAACACGTGTGATCCTCTAGGGTCCAGGCAGTTCACTTACCTTCACTTCAACTTCATAATCAGACCCAGCATCCAGATAATTGATACTGTACGTGTACAGGGGCTGTCCTGTGGGGACATACAGATTGTAAGAGTTGCTGAAACCCGACGGCAGTTTTCTCCATGTGATGGAGTAACTCTCAATTTTTCCGTTCAGCTCTGCTGGCTGCTCCCATTTAATGTAGAGTGAGTAGCTCGTTGCCTTCAGTAGAGACAAGTCTCGAGGAGCACTAGGGGCTGTGTGAACAAATCTTTCAATTTACCGATGCTTGAACACTGTGATGAAGAATGCTTTACTGAACTGTCTATTTGCTGCGAAGGTGTAGTAATTACTGAACCGTTCAGACTGAATAAATAAATAAGAAGAAACAAATATACAACTGGTGCAAATAAATGAGCGTTAAGGAAAGATCAAAAATACTATATTTATTAAACATACCGACCTACCAAAATTAGATAAAGAATTTGGAGGTATCCCTCTTTAGTAGAATTGTCAAATAGTGATGAGCATTATTGGTGTCGGAAAGAAGTCACAAAATTGCCAATTTAAACCCGTGGAGGTCGATAAGACTATTTAAAGTGTCAATAAACGGCTAGGATTCCAAATACAGTTGTAAACACCGTGCTGTTCTTAACCTTGCAATCTGAAGCTATTTTTCCAAAATGGAATGAAAATGCATTATATATTACTTGCTGACCTACGTTTTTATTTTATTTGAAATAATTTTTGGCTAAATATAATGGTATGTTTAGATAAGCATAACGCCGACATTGTAAAGTAGAATGATTTATCCTTATTTGAAATCACAACATAAGGGACTGCTTTAATAAGTAATATCTCTTTCGATATAGATACACAACAGAGTTTTTACTCACATGCTCTATTATTTTCATTACATTACTAGTTCACCATTACCATTGCAGTCTGGCTACATTTTCGAACTTAAAGCATTTTCAATAAGCCTAATAAATAAATTTCGCGTAATAAAAATCTGTGTGATGGTAATGCTATACCAAGTCTCCTTCAACGTCACATTGCTGCCGAAGGCACCAGCTACTCTGAAGACAAGGCAGACCAGTAGCATTCGGAATGGTGCCAGTGAATTTTTAGTCGTGGATTTTCTACTTGGATTTGTCTCATTTGTAGTGGGCACAATGGTTGGTACGCTAAGAAAAACTGTAAATCAGATTCACACAGAAAATGTAATTTCGATTCATAACTTCATTTGCAAATGAAACGATTCCTATACATCTGTTATGGAAACATTCAATAATAATGCAATAAAAAAAGAAGAAAGACCACTTAGAAAAAAAGAACTTTGAAAAGATCCCCAATTTGCTGCCTTACTCAAGAGAGAGGTTCTAAAAGTATGTACTGTACTTTGCACATTGTGTTCTACCGAGATACTATCTTGAAGCTAAAAACTTAATGGTGGACTTTTTGATGCCTTTACAGCGTGTTTTAGGTTATTCAATGAAATTAAAGAACATCCTCTGTATTTTCGACTGCTTGTAATGTTATTCAAAGAAGGGTGAATCTTAGAACGAATTACTCATGCTCACTGAGGTGAGGTGGTAGTGTCCCTAACTACAACATTTGATGAAGTACAGACACGCTTGCGAGTTAAATATTCCCCACTTACTTGAACTCGAGCTATTCTGATGGACTTCCTAGTTAAAATACAAGTTTTATGTATTCCTTGGAACGTGAAGCCTTTAAATACTTTTCACAGTTGCGGTAATTGAAAAATGAACACATTCTACATTGCTTTGAAAATTACATGAAGCACCTCGAAAAGTTAAGGGAAAACTGTAATGTACGTTTCAAGGATCGAGAAAAAAATGCTCGCACCCGATTCGATTGTTCTACAGTTTGATTTGAAAATATAAGCACGCATTGAATCTTACCTAGATGATGAACTCATTGATATGATTGTAGAGTTTGGAGCTAAATCATGATTCAAAAGTAAAAGACTATATAAATATTATAAAAAGGGTGGTATTGCAAAAATCAAAGGAAATACCACTACGAAACACCCCTAGTTTAGCGTAGTATTATAGTTGAGGCATTTTCACTTGCATTTTCTAGTTCGCATATAGTTGAAGGTTGCAACTTCGCAATGCAGATCTAACAGAGCAGAGGAAAAGGCAACCTGAGAGAGCGTTGTGTTCAAGACTGAAAAGTGTAACTTTTCATGGCACACACAAATATTTATTTCACGAAATTCATTCACAGTATGATTTACAGATAGTGACATGAAAACCAAAATTCATAACAAATAGTTGATAACTATATTTTAATAAAACAATGGTTAACACAGAGGTCGGACATTGTTACGAAGTGGCATGAATTGTCATATTTCATATAATTTCATTGCCAAAGTAGCATTCTCAAAAATGGCCCAAGTACGCAGCCCCAGTCGTCATTTCAAATAAGTTCTCCCGTCACTGAACAACATTCATCGTTTATCATCTTCACAACTGGGTAGCTCCAGAACATGAGGCAGGTCAAAATGGCATTTAGCATAAAAAATTTTCCTGTCATCCACGTCAGGTGTCACATATTCTGCTATTTGATAGAATTGTAACAAGATTTCACCAAACAGCTTCAGTTCGACATTAGGTCCTCACTGGCGATAAGTTTTTGGCATTACAAAACCTAGAGACAGTAAACAACTATTTTTAACAAAACCTAAAATCACACATTGGGCATGCTGCAAATGTGTTGGGCTTTAGCTATAGAGCAATTTACCTAATCTGGCATGTAGAAGGCCGTACATGGCACAAATTCTCAGTCAGGGGAACATCTAAGCTGGCGGCGAGAATTTTTCGCTAAGTTTTGAGGACTGGTTTTATTGTGAAATCTCCCAATCATCAGAGAAGCAAATCAGGTACTGAGCCCCAACAAACTCTCACACTGTCATCGAGAGCAAGAAGGCTCATGGATAAAAAGTTATGTCATGGGGGGATAAGAGGGCATGGGATGGGAGATGGATGGGAGAATCTTTCGAGTGGTTCAATTGAAAGATTCATCAACTTTTATATCTACTTAGAGAAAATCCTGAAAACTACAATCTGGCAAAAGTTAGGGCTGAGACTCCAGACCTCCGTACCGGTTTCAGCAGGACTGTGCCAGTTGCCATCTTACTGCTCCGCGTCGTCAGTTCCTAGAATTCAAGCTTGTGTGATAGATTGACACCATTGGCCCCATTCTCTTCAGACTTGCACCCTCTTGATTAATTTTTCTAGGTCTAGGACATCACACACATCATCAGGTGTCACTCAAGCACTCTGGCAGAGTTCAAACTTATAATTTAGTACTTTACAGCCAACATGAGTGCGGAGGAGGTCAGAAAAAACACGCCACATCTACATAAAAATGAGCAGAACTGTGTAGGCGGTCAACTTGGAGGTTATTTTAAACAACTGAAACAATAAACAGGAATGTTCAACTGATGGTGTAACATTGCCACCCTTGTTTTAATTAATAAAATATAGTGATCCAATATTTGTGATGATTCATTTTTCTAAAATTACTGTCTGTATATCATAGAGTAGAACAATTTCCAAATGTAGGGCAGCAAAAAGTTCCCCAACTCTTTTCTTCTTCCCCTCCATAAGCCGTATTTCAATGCAGTGCAATGCCATATTCTCCATTCGAGTAGTATCGACTGTTCGAACCAACGCTTGATAGCATCGAAAGACTGGTTGGGATACAGCAATAATGTTAACAAAAAGGAGAGGTGCAGTGCGACAAAAAAAAAGAATGCATAAAATGAACTGGAAAAAAGCAATGCAGTAGCCAGTCATCAACGAGTTACCTAAATTTTTGTCATTTTAGGGAATTTTCTTAATAGAAGACTGAGTACTTGTTCTATTTTGCCTTTTTTTAGGCATCATTAGAAGGCTAATTTTATCCTAGAATGTAATTAAATTATGTTCTGAAACGTGTAGTCAACCTGGTAGTAGTTTCTCTTAAGAAACATATATTTTGTTAGTAGGAGTATGTATTTTCTGATACAAAACGCTTTAATTGGGAATTCACGATGGGAAACTAGAAACTTCCGACTCCTATGTCTCAAATTTTTCATTCTTAATTTCAGGATATATCTAACCTAACTTGAAGTAGAGGTTCAAGGCGTCAGGTGTCTTTCAAGCTTGATTATGTCTTTCACGCTTGACTGTGCGCTACGTACCCACGTTCTTCTTGGCAAGGCGATTCACCTTGACAAACTGGTGAAATACATGAAACAGAGTCCTTTAGTATCAATTATTATGGGATGACTGACGTGACGGAAAACACAAGGGACGACAACTTACTCTATTCCTAGCAACATACCTGCCTCTTCTGTCCGAATTAAGCAGCTCCCTGCAGGTCCGCGGAGACCGCCTGCCACGACGGCCATGACCTCGTACTCGTAGTACGAGTACGGCGTGGTGTGCTCAAGTTCAAAATAAGACTCGGACGCTGCTACCGATGCCCACTCGTCGTCCTCTTCGTCCGACCAAAGTACGTCTACAGTGTAGTGAATATCGTACCAGTCTATTGGGCAGCTAGTGGTAGGTGTCGTCCAAACGACATCGATAATCCAATTATTGTTATCTTCGCATATCACTTCCGGAGCTTCAGTTTCTGCAAAATTGAAAATTTACTGGTTTGATCAATGTAATGAACACGGCAATTGCTCGTCATCCATCTGCCACTGCGGGGATGACATCTTTTGATGATAATTATTTGTATTTTAGTAATGAATACGGTATTGGTATACTGTATATTGATATGAAATGGAACGTATTAAGTTCATGCTGCATATAATAATCATATTCATAAAATGATCAGTCATTGCGTATTTAAGAAATTTAAGAAATTTGATACAGTGCCAGCTTGGTTAATGAGTATAATCCGATCCAACACCTAGCTCAAAAACCGAAAACCCCCTAACCGAGCACATAATTTTCTTTGAAGTAAATGTAAAATCTATAAATAATTTCCTTTGTCGAAAGATATTTTCTTGGAAGAAAACACTTATGAAGTTATATATAATGTTGTATTGAGTTGAAGTGAAGGACCGTATACGTATATATATATATATATATATATATATATATATATATATATATATATATATATATATATATATATATATATTTATTTATTTATTTATTTATTTATTTATATATATACATATATATATGGGGCCTAACCGATAAAACAAAATAAATAGAAGTAAAAATCTAATGATGTACCCAGTTAGGTCGCTTACGCTGTCGTTGCTGAAGTAATTATCGTTCAATAGAGATATCCAGAGGAGACAATATTATTTCTTATTTACTGAAGTTTTTATTTGCATTAAAAACCGTTTATGCTACAAGTGATGATCATTCAGTGAACAGACATAATTTATAAAACTAATTTAGTGCATTTTACATTTTGCTTTCTCTTGCGGAAGTTCGGCAGGAGATCAAAGGGTTGACGCTGGTACAATTTGTCGATCGTACTCGTTAACAAAGCAAAAATAAAATCGGATCGTAAAACAATTCGTTAATTGAAATGCTTTTAGACCGAACAGCTTGTTAATTGAGGGTCCACTATGTCAAATCTAGTTTAATTTGTCGACGAAGTCGTTTATGATTTTAGTGACTGTGCAGCAAAGATGTTTGCAATTATCAGTAGCAAGATTTCAGTTAGACTTTCAATAACACTGTTATGAATTGCAACGCAAAAAATAATAAAGTTAAGATAAGTGTAAAAAATAAAATTGTCGAGTGGTACATTTAGCTAGTAGATTTGCATTGAATGATGCTCATTAATCAAAATCGTGGTAGACACACGTAAATATCTATCTTGAAATTTATCAATGATGAAATTCATATTTATTTAAAGCGGAGTAGCAGGTATAGTTGTAGATTCATGGTCAGATGTTACGTGAGGGCACTTGCTAAAGTTGCAGAAAAGTTTGTTGTGAATTCGGAGAGAGTACGATTAATGTGGGATTCAAGTTTTTAGCTAATGAATACTCCATTTCAATTTACTTCAGACAACGTTCCCGGTTAAAAATTAGTCTGAGGAGTCCTACTGATTTTTTTAAACATCGTCAAAGCAACAGGGAAGTGAGAACTTAAAAGTATCATACTCTACCTGTTTCCATCGCACTGTCTTCTTTTGAAGCCTCCGGTCCTTCTCCAGCGCTCGTGTGGGCGGTGACGGAGAACAAGTAGAGCAGACACTCTTGCAAGTCTGGCACGGCGTAATTTCTCTGATCTCCAGGCACTGATATTGCATTATCCTCTTTTGTTTCATTAGCGAGCCTCCAGCGCACTGTGTACTGTGATATTACGCCGTTCTCCTCAAAGGGGGAGGACCAAGTTACTTGAACAGTTGAGGAATTTAGGGCTTTTGTATCCAAATAACTTGGAGCACTTGGGACTGGAATAGAAATGCAACACAATAAAACAATGCAGAGCGTCAGTGGAGTTTATAATATTGAGTTTCCTACTGTCAAAAACATCAGTTGGACGATAATTCTTGCAGAACTTTATGTTTTGCTCATTGATATGTAGACATGTTACACAATCGTTTTGAGGCATAAAAAGAATTAAATTTTACTTCAGTAAACAAATGAATAGAAATAATACATTTTTTACTACTGGAATATCAGGCAATGGTAGGGAGATTGCTATTTATTTAACTCTCAAGACCCTCATTGTAGATACTCAAGACTCTCAATGGCATTGTCACTGCCACTGTGCATTGACCACTGTGCGACTCTGACTCTCATTATGATGTTATACTACTTTATGTTTCAGTTTTTATGATTACCCTTTACAATTTGCTTAAGCTCACATAGAGATAGCTTGAGGAGCTACTTTCTTTGGAGCACTTGTTGGAGCACTAGATGCTGGTTACCTTTTGTTCTATTTACTTATGAATTTTGAATTGCACAGGGTGAAAGGCGTGTGACATGGCATAAAAACAATCCTATATACTCTGTTGTATCGATATGTTGTCACATGAAGGAGGAGTGTTGTTACCATTGTCATGAAACTAACCTGAAGAGATGATAACCTTGACGTGGCCCAGTATAGTTGAATGGTTGTGAAAACACAAACATTGGATTGGGGGATCGAAAATTGGGCGTCAATATTCGAATAAAATCATATTATGTCTTGAATCAATGTAGTCTTGATCGCTTTGTAACAAACTTACACTCAAAATTTTTTAACTTTTTGCCTTCCTGTTGTACACATTGTCCTACATTCTTCCAATTTTCCAATAAACTCTCAATTTGGTATCATTCTTCTTTTTAAAGTTATGTGAACAATACTCGATGAGTTGATAAGTTAAATTGAGCAGCCAAAGCGAATTAAACTTGATTTTCTTGTTGTGGTTAAGTCAAAATGCAAGTAGCATCGTTCAAAACTTTTATAGATTTTCCCGCAAGAATTAAGTTAGATGGATATGTTTTAAGAGGTTAAATCCATAAGTACCTTTTTTTTGTTGCAACGGCGGGTGTATGAGCGGGATCACGATATTCAGTTCTTTTCTATAAAATAATTTTTTTTGTAAATTTCTAGCATGTAAAGATATACAATAACTGTTCTAGACTTATTTTGAGGGCTGTATCTACAATACATGTCATCTCAAATTCGCGATTTCAAGTTTCATTTGTATTCGAATTGTATTCCTAACTTGCATGTAAATAGCTTATATTCTTAATTTTGCCCTTTTCCTTATTTAGTGCAAGGTATTTTTGCACTGTTCAATATATCGTTTTGATAACTGCATATTCTTAGGGCCATGCACCGATATTTTTCGGATGACATCCTTCATTTTCATGTTATTGCTTCAATCAGCCACAGCAAATGTTAGACAGTCTAAGATTCACTAGCAGTCGGCAAGGTTCATATTAATAAATACCATTTAGTAATGAAGCTTTTGCGTCGAGTTTCCTTCCTTTCTGAACATCTTACTGGTTGATTTTCAAATGGTTATTATTTTTTCTGTGTAACAAGGGAGCTGAGACTATATTAAAGGAAGCGATGGGTTGGGTAGTGATATTAACATTCCCGTCATTGTAAACATTTTCAGTTGTTAATAATTTAAAAAGTGTAACACGGTTTTCACTTTGATTGTCTGGTAATTTGCGTATTCATAAACCTACTGCTGAATTTTTATTTTATATCTTAATACTGAAAGTTAATGCTCGTTCAATTACTTCAATATTCAGAGTAGAAGAGTAGTAAAAACTTTAAAAAAAGTTTCTGTCACATCCTACATTGTTATTGTGAGTCAAATTCACAATGAAAAATAGGAAATTTCATATCTCGTTGCTAAATTTCGAAAAACATTATAGGAAGATTTAATTAAACCATCAATATCAGCACTTTTAGATGCAATTTTAGAGAAGATGACAGTAATGTCAAATCCATCCCCTTCAACAATAATGTCATAACAGAATAGTTGAAGGAGACAATGATGTCAAAGCCATGACACTCAGTCGTAAAAGAGTAGATGAAATTAGCGAAGTTCTTGAAACAAAATTTGTTGAAAACCTGGAATCAAAAAATTCTCGGGACACATGTATGAATTAACTTGAGAGAGAGAGAGCGCGTGAAGTGTTATTGCCTCTGAAAGTTACCTATTACCTATGTAAGTTAAATTGATATATGTAAATTTGACGCAGAAATGTTATTTTGCAAATCGTTAGAAAGCATCACTAACGCTTTACACAATAATCTAAAATCCTATTTTGTTGTCAATACATAATATAGCAATGGAAACACGACAATTTTTACAGCAAATCTTGTTAGATGAGTAAACAAATGGCCTACTTAATGTTTATGAACTCTATAAATCTAGATATAGAAAGACCAAAGCGTTAAAAAACTAGCATTTTCAAGGTGATATACTGAAACCAGTTGTAAAATATATCAACACTCTTAAATCTGATGCCATATGTATGAGCATTTCTTCAAATCACATTATGAAGATAAAACTGTAGACCATGTGAGACTTTTACTTCACACTTAGGTTTACTTCTACTTCCCCCTGGGGTTCGGTGGTTTTAGAGGGAAAATTATTAGAGTAGTTTCATTGCATTATTAGATTAGCATTATCACTTTTAAGTAACTAGCGATAAAATTAGGCATCTGCTAATCGTTGATAGTAATGCAATTGTGAGAAACATCTTTGAAAACTTGACTATCGTAAATGAACTGCATTAAAAAACAAATAGAGCTCTTCTTGATGAATGGGTGAAGACATTTGGCCTTAGTGAGTTTCAGTGTCAGTAAAAACGTATTTCTGAAAAAATTAAAAGTTTCTTTAACTAAAAACTTGAGGCAACTGACGCTGCTGCACTTATCTGGAAATATAAACCTAAGATTTGAAATGAAGATATTCTCATCCAAAACGAATCAATGTTCTAGCACTGGTCAGGTAGCCAGTACTTATGCATATGCACAAGATAACGTTCCACTGCAGCACCAGAAAGAACTCTCAGACATAAAAAATGGTGAGTCAGGAAAAACTGAATTTAACATTAAAGGAGCGATGGCGATTCACGAGATGAGACAGAAGCCAAGCACTCAAGTTCGAGAAATTTTTCTAGAACACCGTCATTACTGCTTCCACCTGAATATTTCCTTAGTGCTAAAAAAATAAAAAAAATTACTGGATTTCACTATAAGAAGACTTTGAGATTAAAGTTGATCAAATTTGAGCCTGATCTGTTATCCCTCTCCAGCAGACATGAAGAACAAGGATCTCATTAATGACAGCGTGGAACTTTGGTAGCAGCCCAAGAATGGAACAAACTGCTGCTTTCTATTGCCATGTTCTAATCCAATTCTAACACAAGGTTACGTTTCATGAGGTAAGTTCAAATAGTGCTTTGCATTCAATCATCACATTTCTCACTCTGCAGGAATTAAAATGATCGAAGAACCACAGAGGAAGTTTCTGTTCAAA